>VZRN01004441.1:395273-413458 GCA_013397935.1 Dasyornis broadbenti | reverse complement strand
TAAACTTAAAAAAAAAAAAAAAAAATTAAAAACCTTAGAGAATTCCCCTAGGGAAAAAAGAAATAATAATGTGTAACACAGGCTTCTCTGAGATTTTTAATATTTTGCATAAGTGCAAATAATAATTACTGATGCCTATGAAGTCATTAATAATATTGTCAAAGAAAAATATTGTTTGTAGTTGAACAGATTTTTCTTTAAAAAATTTAAAAATTATATCACTTACTCATTTCAAGGTTAACAGAATAATGCAAATTCATATGAGTCCCTGATGATCAAGGTAGGATTAACATATTTTCACCTTCTCTAATAGAACTGTTTTGGTACAAAATACATTGTTCTGCACTGTCATGATGTATGGCTCATATTTAGAAAACTGACAGTTTAGGAGTGCATTATGGCATTCCATTAAACTGAATACATTTTTGTGCTGCACAGGAAAAGATAAAGAGGCCACAATTCCTGTCTTCTTTTTAAAGAATAATGACTTTTCTCACCACTGTAGTGAAAATTTTAGAAAATGTGGTATTTAGCGGACTGCTAAGTTCTACTCTCTGTGTTTCAAAAACCATCGGGATGATATAACTCTTTATTTCATATAAATCCTTATTTTTTTTGCAAGAACATGAACTATATTAATTGGTAGTGGTGTCAGCTAAAACTCTCATTTACAGCTACTATAACAGTAATTCCAAAAACCTTTGGGATTCACCCTATAAGTGGACTGTGATGTTTTATCTTCTGAGAGATATTCACAACTTTAGTAATCGTAAAATTCCAGAAACACTGGTGATGCACTGTTACTTCACAAAACAATGCTGTCACAGACATAAGGAAGAAGGGAGAGAAATGAGGACTAGAAAAACACATTAAATTTCAGGTTAAAACATGTATGTGCAAGGACTCTTTATTTCCATGGTGACAGGACAGTGCTAAGTCATCTACAAAACCCTGAAATGTAGACAAGGCATTAAAGAGCTTTACCTATCCTAAATACATGTTTGGGGTTGTGCCACTACAAATCCAGCTATATCATAAATGTTGTCAGCCCATTGTTCAAATGCAAAACATTTCTTTACCTCAACTAGAATCTAGAGGATGCTTTTAAAAAGATTTATACGTCAACTTTTTTCCTTCAGCAGTATGCATTTTATCTTCCCTTTAGTCTTTCACCCAAAGTTTTCAAAAATCAAGATTAATAAAGAAACAGCTTTCTGAAGATCCCTGTTTCTTCTAGCAAGAATCATATAATTCAGTCGATCATTAAGAAAAGCAAAATGGTTGTGCATGGCCAGAAGAGGGGAACATATCAGTGGGTGGGAGTCATTTCCTCACAGGACCCAAAAAGGTAGCAGTCCCAAAGCTTCAGATGAGCATTTGAGCTTCTCTCTTCCCCTTGCTGAGTCAACAAAATGCAATGTGGAGCGAGAAGGTGACAAAACAATCACAGCACCACATTGCAAATGCATGAGGAAGAATGGTGGCTTTGAGAATGTGTTGAAGGAGGAACTAGGAGGCCAAGGCTTGATGGTTCTGCCTTTGCTCACCATCATCTGGAGATGTGGGAAATTGTCCTCTGTGTTTGTACCTATTACCAATTTACTCTGTGATTACCTCCTTATTGGTAGTTTGGATTTGGTGACTATATATGACTTTGTATTTCAAGTAAAAATAAAACCAACAAAATTGATCCCCAAAGTTTAGTATCCTCTGCTGTTCTTTACACCTACTTTTGTGTGATCTTAGAGAGAATCAGATTTAAAATTGCCTGTCCTGCAGCCATTGGAACAGCAGCTAAAAAAAACTTATGTCCATATGTCTGAACAACCTCTTGAGCTTTAATGATGTTGCAATGTGGCAGAAAGGTGACACCTAAACTTTATAACAGTTCCAATATCAAACAAATCTAAGATCTTTCCACATGAAAGATATAAGACCAATGGTGTTGTCTCCATAAAATTATTCCCCTCATTTGGAGTAGTGGGGTGAGAAAAAACATGAGCCATGAAAATGCAGTTTAATGTGACCAATCTTGTTATTTTAGAGTACTGGGTGAACAGCTTATTAACTGCAACAAGGTCCAGATCTTCCCAGGTGCAATTAGGGAATGAAAGAATGCATCAGTGTTACGGTTTAAAAACTGCCGTATTAAAGACCTGCTTTTATCCCATGGAAGACTTACCTAGAATATTGCGGAAAGATTCACAAGGGTCAGGTTGCCAGGAAAAGTCACAATTATTAGTGATTAAAAGCAAAGTTCCAGAAAGAACAAACTATTTCAGAGAGGTCACGATCTCAGGAATTTTTTTTTAATAAGCAAATGTATTATTAAAATATCCTTAAGGGCTTACTCTGCTACCTGCTCACTGTCTGAAAGCCTCAAGATTCCTGGTGAGATTTGTTTCTTTCATATGCAACACTGGCAGCTACCCAGTGCATCCAGCAGAGCTGCAGGAGACACAAACTTTATCAAAAAGCTGGTGATACACTGGATTAGTCCTGTTTAAAATCTCTCTTTAAAATGTAGAAGGATTTAAATATAGAAGGATGAAAAAGTCTGTTTAGGGAGGTTTAGAAGAACTCCAGCCAAAAAGAATTTGGCCATTACCGAAGAAAGAACACCAATAGTTCTAGATTAACATGAAAACAAGGGCTTCATTCTATTTTACATTTTAACAAGAAAAGGATAAAACCCAAGAAAAACCAAATCATGGAAGATAACTTTAACCTATCTTCGTATTTATAAAGCCACTAGGAAAATAGTATCTGAATGCCTTACAGCCATTAATGGATTTTTCTTCACAATGCTTCTTTGACGCAAAGAAGTTCTATTATCCTTATTCTTCTTGTGAAGAACGGTGTCATGGAGAGATTAAGTCATTTATCCAAAGTAACACAAGATGCCTATGGGAATGACTATGTAATTTATCATGGATCTCAAGAGCTGCAGTCCAGTGCCTGAACCAGTAGACCATTCTCTTCTTAACAGACAAGAGCTGTTGTACAGTACCTTAAATGACTTTTCAGAATGGCTAATTTTTGCATGGTTTTTGATCTATCACCATTCTGAAGAAAGTTGTTAAAGCAACGTACTTTGAGAGAGCTTAATTAAGCACCCTGTATCTTGTCTCAACACCAGCTGTGAAACTTGGGAACACACATACTTTCAGACCAAAAATTATGTATCTCTTGGAAGTCAGCAGCAAAGCTAAAGCTCAGCAGCTTGGCAGCTGGAAAAGATCCTTCATGCTCTGCAAATGACCATACTTTATTCAAGACCTTTAAAGGTTTTTTTTTCCAAGGCTTTTTATATTCCTGTGACTGAAAAGAGCTACTATACTCGCAATATATGTCTGAATAAATGGCAGAACCCATTTGGTAACTACCAAAATATGTTCTTTCCTGGCACACTGCAAATAAAACTGAAGAGCCCTGTTTATCATTTGGTAAAGCTGCTTAAAAAGAAAAGGCAGTCAATTGTTTTCTCTTTAAATTCAATGAATGGTTTTGGTTTTAATGTAATTCAAGCTACAGGAGCACCCATGGGACTGGCAGTCTAAAGCACTGGGTCAGTATTTGCCTCTGAAGACACAAATTAATTAAAATATGCTATTTAAAGTAAAAAACTACTAAAACTAAAGTTTCGTCCTTATCCAAAGAATAAGTACAATTTACATCAGCAGCCTAAAACTCTCCAGCCACTATGTTCACCTGAAGGGATCACGACCAGGAGTGGAAAGTTTACTGGGTCACGTTCCTTTAATCTTACCGTCTGTTTTGAGTGACTGCCAAAAGCCTTGCTTATGATGAAGTTTATGAAGAAGAAAATGAACTGAGATCATAATTTAAATTCCACACAGTTCACAAACAACTTTCATATGGTAACAATTTTTGGTCACTAGTTTACTGAATTTGAATTGGTGACCTAAAGGTGAAAGATTCTGCATTCCAGTATCAATCTCCATGCTGTTTATTGTTCCAATTTTCTGAAGTTCAAAGTGGTAGAAGCGAGAGTTACATGGTTAAATACAGTTGTCTCCACTTTTCATCCACTTAAATATTTTCAGATTTTTTCCCTTAAAATAATGCTAAGCATAAACCATAATTACACAAAAGTTTTTTGTGCATGCAGAACTTTTGATTTAAAAAAAATGCACCTCAATTAAATAAGAAAATAATCTTCTGTCCCATAATAAAATTATGGTATTTAAGAAGTCCTGTAAACAGTACAGAAAAAAACTGTGTTACAAGTGCAATTGTGTCTTTGTAAATCTGCTTCTTTCAAGGGCTTTTAGTTATAAGCATCAAACAGCTTGCTTTGGCTAACTTAAAAATTACAAAAACAAAGAAAAAGGCTATGATTTTAAGATTTCATCATTTTCTTCACAAATCCTCATATTTTATTAATTCTTTTTATTTTTCCTTAATCCAACGATTCTGTTCTGTACTTACAACATGAAACTTAACTAACACATTACTTTATCAGCTTCAGTGATAAAGTGAGTAAATTTATTTCCAGGAAATGGACTTTGAAAAAATTCTCAAGGAATTCTCAGCCATATCTAAAGAATTTTTCCATCCAAGAATTTGAAAAAATAACCTTTTTTTATTTTTTCTTTTTTTAGGGAATAGGAAAGAAACAGAGAAAACAGAGAAGAAAAATCACTTTCAGAAAAATTAGAAAGGAATTTCCAAAATACTCAGTGTGTCTAAACTGCAGGCAACTAAATGAAAGATTTGCACCATGGATTATTCGTTTTTAACCTCCGAGACAATTTTTTTTTTCCAGTTTTCCAAATACCTTAGCTCATCACCATTTTTAAAAGAGACAGGCATAAGAAAAAAATAATAACTTCACCCACAAATTTATTGCCATGCCATTTAATCTTCTGGTTCAACAGTACATTTTTTAAAGGTCTATCTTTTACCCACAAAGCAATGAAACACAAATCTGAACATGATTCTAAATCCCTGACATTGGGAGGGGGACTTCTAATTTATCCTGTGAATGAACCAGCTCTACAAAGTAACTCTTTGGCATACAGAGCTCATACTGTGAGAGTTATACATTATTCAAGAGCAAAAAAATGATTATTTTTGGTACCTAGTTTCACAACCTGGTAACTATTTCTTCAGAGACTGATTGACTTTTATGATTTGTGCTTTTAATTATTTTTTTATCACCCACTACTTTCTACCATTGCCCTTTCCTGCTTTACATTATGCAAATCTCAGCTATGTCAACAAAAGCAACTAGACCACAACATCTGTACGAATCCATTAAGCTAAGGGGAAAAAAAAAAAAAAAAAAGACAGAAAAAAAAGAAAGGACCCAAAATTTGTTTCATGGCCTATTTGGTTTAACAACAGACCCAATGCCCATTCAAGCACATATAATTCAGAAGGCCTGCCTGCCAGCAATAAAGACTGAAATTGGATACTTTGTGAGATTAATTACCTAGATAGGGCATGATAATGCTAGTCAAATGGGAAGGTAATTAAAGTGCACCTTCCATGAAAATTATTCATTGCTGATGGATCAGGTGACAGATAAATCAAAAGGCACTTAAAAAAGCTACAGGTTAACTTGTGGAAGGCCGTTCCTCCCTGGAAGTCCCTGTAACTATGGCTGCTTGCTCCTGTCGTAAGACAAAAGGAGGGCAACGCGGCCTCCGAGAAAGAGGAGCCCAGGGAAAAGTTGCCGGCATTGTGCCTGCAGACAAAGGGGCAGCTAGAGTGGAACCAGTCGTCCGGCAGCCTTCAGATTCCAGGATCTCTCAGCTTGTATGCCATAAAGGGCTCTTGCACCATGAAAGGCAGCAAGTGATGAATTAATAAGTTGACTGGTCCCCCGGGTGCAATCCTTACAGGCGGAGGACATGCCGCGGTAATCAAACGGGGCTATAAATTGTGTACATTGAATGGCACAAAACGCATCTCACTTCATCACCGTTAAGTCAAGACTTCCTGAATTTGTCATTAACTCTTTGGCTTCAATATATTTATTTAAACAGTAAAAGTAAGAGAAAGAGCTTACAATAACAAAAGGGCAACTGATACTACCCAGCGGGATATACAGTCTAATGGAGATCACTGACTCTTACTTTCTACAGCTACACGGGTCAAAATCTGCTCCTTTTACACCAAAGCTCCCCCTGAGAGGCACCGATTAAATTCAAAACATTCAACTACATGCATTTCTGAATGCAGAAAAAAACCCCAAAACCACAGGAGCAAGTCGTTTTTTACAGCTAGCTTATGCAAATTCCTAAGTATTTATCCCCTATTTGAAGAAAGTAGGATATTTACATAGGAAAGCATTTCCTGGATCCCAGATCTTTTACAGAAAATTTCAAAACAATCTTTTATTAGATGTTACATCTGATTATTAAAATGTATGAAGAAGGATCAATGTATGAAAAAAGTTCAATAATGTATGAAAAAAGGTAAATATTTACCACCTTCTCTTTATGATTTTTTAAAATGTGTGCTAGCTCTGTAGGTTGTGATACTGAATAATATGACTGTTCAGAGGTAGTTCAATGGAAAGCAATTTTGAGCCACCCTTTTCGTCCTTAATAGTCATCTTATATGGCATAGACACATATGAGACTTAAAGAGAAACTTACCACTGACTTTGAATCAGAGCATAAATCGGTAAGAGAATATTTTTAAAAAATTCTTTACTTAATTTTGTCTATCAAAAATATACTTGAGGTGTTCCCACATTTTGAAACAACAGTTCTGTGTATTTTATCAGTAGCTTCAAATTATTTTATGTATCCTCTGAATATTTTTACTTTCCCTAGGCTTCAGTGAGCAGAGGAAAGGAAAATTTAAGTGAGTATTGAAACGTAATGCACACTTAAAAAATATGAACTACAAACTGAAGCCCTTTCTGTGGGTCCAATGGAAAGTATAACCCTTTTTCAAAACAGAATATATAACACAAGCTATGACTGTTCCCAGGAGTGTTCTATATTCACAGAAATTTAAACAACCATGTAACCAATAGAGGCATGGTACCAGTATACCAACTTCACTGCAGTTGGCAGCTGTGGTATTTCCCCCAGAAAAGGAGCTGTGCTGATTTTATGAATAGGTTTATCACTTTGAGATTAGCTCATTACAGTATTTTGCAAGAAGTCAAATTTTATAGACCTCCTGATCTATAAATATACCTCAGGAGACTTGGTAAACTTAATTTAGTAAAGTAAATGGTGCTAGAGCTGAGAACGGAGTATGAACACATGCTTGTTCACACTGTTAATTTGTTAGCATTCTTAGCTAGCTGGGCATAATTCTGGCAATCTCAACATAGGAACACTGTTTTGGGAGATAAAGAAGTTTAATTTTGCAAGCATGAGCCCTGACATGCCAGGAACAGAGGATGGGCCCTGATCCCTTTTGAGCAGGCATAGCTTGGGTAAACAGGGAACACAGATTCGTTTCTTTAAGAGTCCCACTGGCTGTCTGCTGGTATCTCAGTGGACTTGAAGCTATTGATTTAGATCTATAGATTGCTAAATGGGATGGGACGTGTCCGCCTGAGAGATCACCACCAGCATCTCAGAATAGATCTGAAAGGTAGTCTCTTTGGTGTACAGAATTTACCCTCCAAAGCACTGTGAATGTGACAATATTCTGAGATCCCGGGGTACCTGCTAGGGAAAACATTGAGAAACAACTCTCAAGAGTTTGGTGAAGAAGTTCACTTTCTTTATTTATCACTCATCAAAAGTTATCCGATTGTAAATGTTCTATGCCACTGCATGGCCGATCAAATTCATTGTTTACACAGAGGGGTATAACACTGATGGGTGGCCATCACTGCATTATTGTAGGCAAAATAAGCTGTAAGGCACCTGCAGCCCTCCTAATTGGGACTCTTAGCATTACAATAAAAATAAAGCATAGAATAAGTTTATTATACTTTTAAACCATTTTTAACATAAAAGCTATAAACTGCTATCAAGTGAAATATCCCTATTTTTAGGACGCACCTGTATATGAATATCCTCACTAAGCACCTTGGTTAATTCAGTCCTTAGTAAACAGCTTCAAAGAGTCTTAATAACATGAATTACTAATAGGACAAGCAAATTATTTTTTAGAGTTTTAAAATTCCACAGACAATAAATTATTCTTAAATTTGCTTGCTTGCTTAGTATTTTCTCGAAAATAAATAAAATAATATAAATATTTAATGTTAACATTGTGGTAGAAATTAACATTTGCATATGGGGGGTGGGAGGAAGAGGGCATGCAAGTCATCAACTTTTGGCAGTTAATTTAGGTGGCTAAATAGGGAAGGTAATCTAACGCTTCCTCTGTAATTAAGGACGAGTCAATGCACAATTCCTAAACTTGGCTCCTGTTCCAAATCACTCCCTAAAGAAACCTATCAATCTCCACTGACTACAACAATGTAAATATCCACCAAAGATTTAAATGCTAATGTTTAATGCCAACATCAAAGAGCAGAACGTTTACCCCTAAAATACTTCATGTGATTAACTCTACACAATATAAAGAGCAATGACACTTTTCCCTCTTCATTATCAGTTAAGCTGCAATACAAAACATTAGAACTAAGGGCGAAATTTTGATCTCAGCTACGCAAGGGAATATTTGGAATAATTCCACAGGAGGTCCACAGAGACACATCATTACAGTATTGGCTCTGAAATATTAGCATCCAATTCCTCATTTCACAGCCATGATTAGAGGCTGTATGAACTTAAATAGACTCTTTTGAAATAAATGGCATTTCTCCACATAAGCATCAGGGTTTACTAGCTCTGAATCTGGTCTGCTGACTCAGCCCCTACTGCCTGATAGGAGCTTGGGTGCTATGGAAAAATATGAGCTCTCCATGATGCATTAGGAAATGAGATTCTCAAAAAAAATGAAAAGAAATGCTTAGGTGACAGACAGATAGAAAAGGTCAAAAGGAGAGATGGCAAATAGATCCATCAGCAGATATGAAATGGCAGATACAGAAACTGAAGAGTCTGCTGCAAACACATACATGTGAGACATAACCCTAGATTTAATGGATAATTTTGCACAAGCTGTTGAAATGTAGGTAAGAGTTTAGGAATGGTCATACAAAGTAAAGCTGAGAATCACAGTGACAGGACTGCATCCCTAATCTTAAACCTACTTAAGAGGAAGTGAGATTTGTCTTAAAAATTTTGGAAAATACCATAACAGGGTAGAAGAAAGAGTGACTAAATGGAGATTGTGCTACATGTACGTATGTGCATGTACACGTGTGTGTATCTCTCTCGCCCTCTTTTTCTTATATCGCAGAAACAAGATGGAAGATATGAAACATTTCATTCTGCAATTCTAAAATTTCTTGCGTTAACATTGGAAAAATACAAGCAGTTCTGTGAATACTTTTTCTCAGGGTTTTCTATGTTTCTGCACGTGTGGATTCTCTTGTGTCTTATACTTAATTTAGCTCATTCAGTACAGACAGGTCTTTGTTGGCCTGTTGACTTCAGGTAAGATCTTAAGATTTCTAGTTCTCTGTCAAATATGGTTAAAAACGGTCAAAAACTGCTGACAGAGGATAAAGGAGCTGAAGGAAAAATTTCCAAAGAGATGTGCATTTAGCATGTTTACAGAGTCTTGGATGTTTAGAAAATAGAGCTAGAAATGACCTTTTCTTAATTAGCATTAATATTAAAATGGCCTGAGTCATACGACTCATGACACCTGCTGTGAAAATTCAAATGTACAAATGAAAAGCAGCAAGTCAGGGAGTTTAAAATTACAGCAATCACTAAAGTCTGATTTATTTTGTAGGCTGCCAACACAAACAAACTACCTTATGGAAACATAAAAAGCAGCTTGTTATAAGCTCGAATTTGGGAAATTTATATTGGTCCCACAGTAAGAAGATTTCTGTGTCATTACCATGAGCATGATTTAGTTGTATTATGTTCACATGTAGACACCATTATGTAACACTTAGCTCAGACAAATGGCTCTATTCTTGATCTTTCTTATTCTACTGTAGTTAATGACCAAATATTGTTAAAAATTGGGACACTAATTATCTGATGTCGACATGTTATGGATAATTAAGAATTGCTCACTCTGAAGCCATACTAATTGTTTTTCACATGTCTCCTTCTCTCGTCCTTGTGTCCTCAACAAGGCAAGCAGCTACAGGTTTATACGTACATCTCTGTCACGTACTTTGTCACAGAACATACATCATCCTTTCTGGCTCATCTCCGATTAATTTTGCTGGCTTGCAGCAATTATCTCTCCCTTTGTGACTGACCTCCTGGTAAATGGAGTGCATGATCGCTGGGCAATTTTTTCCTGCATGTTTTACCACTTAATTGATCCTTGTTGGCTGACCACAATAGAATACACTAAATTTAAGTCATAAAATGGTTGAAGTTGAGAGAAAGTGGTAGCCATGTTTTAGCAATTGTAGTTGACAGCTGTAAAAATCAGATCTTGATAATGTGCTCTCATTTACCCTATTACTTGGATCAGTTGGTTAAAGCTGTTAATGATCCTCTTGGATCAATGTCGTTTGCTTGTAGCTATAATTTACTGCATTGGTGGATTAGTACAGATGTTTTCATAGATAGCTCTGCATCATTCCACCAGATTGCTGTCTGCATCAAATTTGCTTCCATTCATCACTAACGAAGCAAAAAAAAAAGATAATCAGCATCTCCTATCTTAACATTAACTATTGAACTTGGGATAACACTTTTATTGTTGTCAATGTGCAGCCTTCAACCATGGCTTCCTCAGTAAATTGCCCTGAGAGTTTTCTTTAGAAATAGAACCAATTAGATATTTTGACTGTTACAGGGAAAGACTACAGAAATGCTTAACTGTACACAACAATACATACACTAAAGAGTAGTAGATAAAACAGTTTACTTACAAATATGCCCTATGGAGTCAGGGCTGGTTCTATCACATACAAAGCAGAAGAAACTACACAGGGCAGCGATGTGTCAAAGTTGGCAAAAATTGTCCAGACTATTAATTACTGAGACTATTCCAGCACCTGAAAATCTGCTGACACCCATGGGTTGTCATAGCTGGTAAATCAGCAATGCTATATTAGGGAAGAGGTCTCCCTTTCTTTATTACCCCAATAGCATCACAAAGATCATACTCAGCTCCTCACAGAATTTGTCAATCTTCACCCTTTCCTGCCAGAGGTGAAACATTTATTCTTGGGCCATTAATACTCCCTAAATTGCCAGAATGCCATGAGCCAGAAGAGGAAGAATTGTAATTTTCAACTGAGGGCTCATTTAGTCAAATCTCTGTTTTTCCTTCCAAAAAAGGAAGCTTATTGGCATATGCAACAAATATAAAGTAAATAACTGAATAAAATATGATGTTTTCCAAAAGGAAAGCAACACAATTTCTGACTCTATTTCCAAAGAGAATACATATTAAAAAAAGCAAACTGGAAATATGCTGTCTTAAACTGCTGGACAATTCTACATGGCATCATTTAAGTTTAATGAAGAAACTTCTTTAGCTCTCCCTCTACAAGCTACCTTCTCTCTTCTAAAGATTTCCACAGGAGTCATTACAGTATGTTGGCTCCATGCCATGCTGTCATCAAATGCTTCACTACATAGAGATGTTAGAGCCTAAGAATTTTTTTTAATTCACTACATACAACCTTAATTAGGATTTCACATTTGGTAGCACTTATGCACTTGCAATAGTGCCTTTCAACAGTGATGTTCATTTCTCATTGAAAAAGCATCTGAGCATTTAAAAGGTTTTGTTTGTTCTAATGACAATGGCACTTGAATTCTTCAAAAGGTCTGAAACAAACAAACACTGAGTTCAGAGTTCCTACTGATGATGTCCAGCACTTATTTATATCCTGCATCCAGTTACCATACTACAGTTCACAGGAAGCAGTAAAGGGAAGATCTGGGAAATTGATTGCAAAAATCAAAGGTCTGTGGAATTGTTCTTTCTTTGCACATAAGTTAATTAGCTACTCTAGAATCTGTATCACAAAGTATAAATATATCAAGTGATTTCTTGTCTTTTTACTGCAGCTATCTTGAAAGTCTTTGACACTGGCTGGGTCTTCACAGAGCTATGTATTAAAGTTCCCAAAGAGCATAATAAAGTGCAAAGAGTTTCTACTCTGTTAAAAAGAACTTGTGGCCAAGACAAAAAATCTAACTATGGATGATGTGAAAGAAGAAGCCAGGCATATTTATAAGGGTCTAAAATTCACCCAGCAGGTGTCACAAGTAAAAGTCTTTAATTTTACAAACTTTTCTGAGATTGGTCATAGACAGTGTGATGTTAAGACATATACTTGCTTTTTAAGAACAGGCTTAATTTTTCATCACTGTTTTCATGAACACAGTTGGTTTAACTCAAAAATATTGAGGTGATATCTGGTACATGTTTTTAAAAGAAAAAGGGGCTCCTTTCTCACACAAGTCATTTGTGTGACATTAGCAAAGTAATTCCTCCTTTGTATGGCTAAATTGTACTTTGCTCATTTTCTTCCTCAAGTACATAGTTTTTTATTGTGCAGCTGGTGAAATTATTCTTGAGTAGCGTACATTAGACCACGGTGACATAACCTGCTTTTTTAATAGCTCAGTGCACAGGAAAGTCAATAGCCCTGCGGCTGTCATGCTTCTCTGAGCAGGTTGCCACCAAATATTTAACATACATAGCTTAATCAGACCATTTCTAATTTGGAGCTATGGTTCTGTGAAGCTGAAGTTTATCTTTGTGCAGTTACACTAGAGTGTAGCTTCCCATTATTTTTACTTCTAATTATTGTAAAGTTCACATAGTCTTTACTAGAAAAAAATTAGTTTCTCAGCAAAAAATATTACATCTCTTTCGAAAAAGCTTTTATAACAGTGCTGGACAGGCAAGAGTTCTGCTATCCATTTGAGAAAAAAAAAAAAAAAACCAACATATTTTTAGTATACTTTACAAAAAATTCAAATTACATTCAGTCACAAACTGACGTGCAAAAACCTGACACAGCCAGACTCAAATGTGATACAAAGTTAAAGTTTCCTTTCAGGATGACAGAGTGCTCATTGCTTTTGTTCCTGTGTGTTCTGATAGAGCATAAGGTTCAAATCCTGCTCCTATTGAAGTCAATGACAAAGCTTCCATTGACTTCAGCGGTGCAGGATCAGACCCTAAGCAACACAGTTAGCACCTGCTTGGTGTTTATTTCTGTTCTATTTCAGTGAAAAATATTGGAACAAATTAGAACTAAATATTAGGGGAAAAAAAGGAATTAATATCAATTAGCTATTCTGTGGTACATTTTCTTATAAAACCTATTGCTTGTCATTTAAAAATTTTTGTATATATACATGTTCTGTATATGTACGTAAAATATTATTAAAGCTCTCAATATATGTGCCATATCATATTATATCTGGTACAGGTGTTTCCTTCTTTGTGAAAATCCTAGAGAAAAATCTAACATTTTATAATCTAACAATAATGCTCCAACCTTGCAATTCTGCAGTATCTCTATAACCTTGTGGATGTCACAATATTAAATATGACCTGATACAATCAGTGAATGAAGAAACTGCTTTCCTTGATCTGATGATATTTGCTATACAGAGACCGGAATTCTTATCAAGTTTTTATCCATCAGTTTAATTCAGGCATAAACTCAGTTATCGCCTCCTGTAAAAAAATCTGTGATATTAGTTCAGGGTAATGTGATTGCAGATCAATAGGCAGTCTTAGGTCCACAGAAATAACTAATAAATCCGTTCTTTTAATGTACTGAAATGACATCAAAAAAAGTAGAAGAATAATAACTATCATATGCAACTAATTTCTACGCTATTTTTTCCCTTTTTTGTTGATGACCATGGAGTGAAGAACACTTACATAGCTATGCTGTCTGCCTAGTGGTCTATGAAAATGTTTTAAAATATTAAAATAGATATTATTAATAATAAGCACAGACATCCATATACCTTCCATTAAATAAACTAAGCAAAAAGGTAACCCAAAATATACTTATCATCACATACAATGTTTCTAAAATCCTCAGTTTAATGAAAGTGTTTAGTGAATATTAGTTTTGAAAAGCTGATTTTTATAAATTAGTTCCTGCAGCTCAACAGGGGAACACATTTGGTAAAAAAAAAAAAAAAATTATTTTTATAATCTGAATTCTTTTTACATGAAGCATTGCTTTTAAAAAAAATATACAGATGATGTAGCCTTATCAATGTGCGAAAACTGATCTACAGGTGGACATTAGAAGATGAAGCATAGCTTGGAAAGTACAGTCACTAGGAAGAAACAGCCAATGAAACCTATAGCTAAAGAAAGTCCTCTGGTACGGGAAAACAATGAAGAAACACTGAAGCTACTTGTAATAAGCTGTCATGTATCACCAGAAGTGAATATTAGATGGAAGACGTAGATGAAGGTAGATTAAAACAACTGAGTGGGAGCATTGGAAGAAACCAAAATGGCCTGGGGAAAGGAGGGAAGTGAGACAAGGTCTAGAACACCGAGGTCATAGTGACTGCGAAAGCCGCAGGCATCAATCTTCTTGATTGCTGCCTCTGCTGGGGGACACTTCATTGCTGAAGAAAAGTCAGGCTTAAGTGAGACTGACGGGGAACAGGAAACAAATAGATGGTCAATAGTGCAGAGACTATGAAAGAAGAGACTTTAAAAAATGAGTAGGGATAATTGAGAGTTGGGGGAAAAGTGTAAAGAAACAAAGAAAAGTTATAAGCGCCAAGAATGAAAGGAGAATGTGATGTGAGAGAATGTAAAGTGTCTCCCTCATTTAGAAAGACTTCAGAATTACTTAAGAAAGGCAGAACCCATCCCACAGATTTGCATTTATGCATTCAGCCGTTTCTTCTTGTCATGTAAATCAACGGTGCTGCTGCTAATAGTCATGATTTTATAGCATGTAATGTTTTTTCAGTTCAAGTTGCTGTGATAATGACAATTTGAAAAATTCAGCTTCCTTTTCTTTTTTTTTTTAAATGTGAAATTTGGGATCTGTTTCTTTTGTGGGAAAAGGTCTTAAAATTGAACTCTAAGATGTAAAAATGACATAGCAAATCAACATATACAAAGGAAATTGTTACTAAAAAAGAATGTTCTTCAGGAATAAGCCTTGATTATGGAACTGAATCAGGGTTTTTTAACCACTGGAAGTTGTCAGCATTAAGTGCATCTGAAGGCACAGCATGACCTAAGAGTGCTGTGGGGCACCTTTGTCTTGCTGTGAAGAAGCAGCAAGCATTAGCAAGTGCTCCCTGCACAAGAGTAAAGAGTACATTTAGGGACAGTTATTGGCATTACATTTTAACTTCTGTTTGTCTTGTTTGGTTACGGTAATAAGGCATGATGAGTGTCCCCTTGGATATGATTCTTTTCTTTTCAATGACTATAAAGACAATTCAAATTGGCTCAGGACACGCTCTTAAATTTTCTCAAACCCTGATAAATGATGGTATTCATTCAAAATATCTTAAGCTTTATCAAGGTAAGAGTAGGTTGGGTGTATATAACCCTTTACCAGAGCTGAATCCATTGTCCATTCAGATAAATTCCAGAGGAAAGGATGCAGAAAGATAGTTTTAAAAATGCACTATCTTTGCAAAAATGTCAACAGAAAAATTATAAAATTGTTATCAAAGCATATTTTGTAAAATGAAAATTCATGAATGCCAAAATGCGACAAATGTTCACCTAGGTGAAACCTACCCAATTTCCATTCACCTTCTGAGTGTTGTATGGAAAAAATGTAAAATTTGCAAGGAATTTGATGGATCAAAAGGAACTACCAGTACAACTGAAAGGTGAATGTCTTATTAGGGAAGTGGTCAATTTTATCTTTGGTAAAAACCCATTCAGTAACTTTGCAAAGGTAGTACTTCTCAGCTGTTCACCAGGTGCAGCTCTTCAGTACATTTGTTTATTGTAACCAGAGCTTAGTCACATGTGAATCTGAATTCTACAAGGATGCAGGGGTTCATATATATCAGCTTGCAGTACTGGGAAGACATCTTGTATTCTTTATATGATGCTGGATAGGGAAGATATGAAACAAGATGGTTTACTCCTGGGGGACTTAGTGTACTTAATCTAGTCAAAAATGGAAAACAAAGCAAAACCAAAAGCATCATGGTTCTTGGCTGAAGCATAAAGAGATGCCATATGACAACTGATAGCCTAGACACAAAGTCTTTTTAAAACGAGGAATGAATAGCAATGTGTCATATGTGTATATATGTAAGCAATGTGAAAAGATACCTACCCACTTGCCGTCATTTTATTGTGGTATTTCCACAAATATAAATAGGTTTTTATCCATCACCTGGTTCTTTTATGTGGCATGCTCTCTTTGTCTCATCAGAAGCTTGTTACATGTGGGTGAAGAAACACTGAATATATTCTATAACCCCATTCTTTTATCAATAATTTCCTGTTATCATTACACAATGATTTGAATTTTGTGACTATGGCCACAAAGGAGCAATTCAATTAAACCAAAACTACAAAGGGAAAATCTCATTGCAATCCTCTGTGCAACTGGTGAACCCAGTAATTATATATAGCCACCTATTGTGTTAGCATAATAACATGTGAAGAAGGTTTAGTTAGACACATTTACACACATAAAAAGCAATGCGGGCATAGAAAAAGTCAGTTTTGCCAGAAGTATAGAACAGGAACAAATGAGAGCTGCATGAATCCTAGTTTACTTGGCTATAAATAAATCCAACATTTTCTTTCTCTCCATGGTAAAATAAAAGAGAAGCACAGAAGCATAACAGTCTCCATTCAGCAACCAGTCTCTTTCTGTTCAATTATAGTCATCAATCTGTTCCACCTAAAATATTTTCCTCCTTGAGAAACCAAAGAAATCAGTATTAGGATCCAAAACATGCTGTTGTAAAAATAATGTAAAAGAGGTCTTTCCTTTTGCTAAATGCATTTGTTCTGAACATCTGTATTTCTTTAACTCAAATTTTGTAATTCAGTGAAAAAAAAAAAAGCTGCATTTATGTGGCACTTCTAATCAGAAAATCTTGAAGAGCTTGGTAAGGAAAAGGGAAGGTTACCTTCATTTTACACAGAAAACTGCAACAAAAAGAGCTTAAGGCCATTTTTTTTTTTCCAAAATCTGTCTCCTATGTATATTCCTTTCAGATGTCAAATTGGAAGCCTTTAAATCTTGATATTCAGAAGTCTTAAACAGGAAAAGCTTCAGTTGTAACCTTTCTCTAAAGAGTGTCAAATCCTGGGAAATGCTGGCCTGTGCATAATCCCACAGTAAACTGGGGAGCAGGGAAGGAACAGAGTCAGATCTCCTGCTTCCTCATGCATGGTCCTACAAAGTTTGTCTAAGAGTTTGAAGATTTTTTGATTACTTTAAACCTTCAGCAAAGTCTAGATGTTGTCTCTAATATATATATGCAAGCTATAGTTTCATTAATGTCTCTGGCCTTGATGTGAGGATCTGTTCATAAAATCACTTAGCTTGTGTTACTTGTAGGATAGCACGGGATAACCATATTATATCTCCTGGCCTAATAAAACCCCTGCAAATCTATGACTGTGACAACACAAGATAATGAACTATAATGAGTTATCTTGGGGAAAACACAACAGACTTCTGATAAAGTCTTTTTCATCCTCCTGAGATGTGATAATAGCCACCAAATCGCACTGTTTCTTCCTTTACCCTGTGTGCCACTGAACCATCAAAGCACATGAAGTAAAGCCAATTTGATTCAGCTAAATAGGAAAAAGTCCAAATCTTCTTCTTCATGTACAGTCATCTACAGAGAGTAGAACCTGTGCATGGTTGAAGAATTATTTTGAGGGTGAAAAATCAAGGTGCCAAAATAATATAATCTCTGGTGCAAAAATAGTTTCAGGGTAAGTTTTCTGTGCTGAAAATCTCATCACAAACTTCAAGAACTGAATGAACACAGAGGCCAATCCTTTCAGCCACAGAGATGGCTCCAAAATAATATAAAATATGCATTTGAAATCCATGAAAGCACTATAGAGAGATTAAATATTCCATAAATATTCCAGCCAAACTTTAACAACCATATAAACTGTTCCAAATTTGTGAGGTGGGAAGGAAGGTTTTGAACGAAATGTCTTGTCTTTTT
>VZRN01004441.1:337807-395255 GCA_013397935.1 Dasyornis broadbenti | reverse complement strand
AAAAAATTTGTTTTTTTTTTTTTTTTTTTTTTTTTTTTTGAGATGATTATCTTTAAAGTACAAAATAACTACAGTCCTGTTTGTTCATTGACTCTGTTTGGTGAATTTGTTCTTAGTTCAAAATATTACTGTAGGGGATCATTTCAACTGCACTAAAAAAAAAAAAAAAATAGCATGACCACAGTCATTGAAATTTCCTCCAAGATGTAAATATGAAGTATCTTTTAAAACATTAGTCAGCTGTTCTTACAGAAAGCATCACATCAGTTATTCACTTTATATTCTCTTGTATGGCATTTCTCTGAAAGGCAGATCTAGCAAATGATATTCGGTTTAAGATCTTTTGTTCAAACTACAAAAGGTTAGTTTTACTATCCTCTCTTTAAGCCCACAGCACACTATTGCCTGTAATTTTATCAACAAGCAACTCACCATTTCAGAAACCTAAATCTGAGAATTCTCTCTTTTTTTTTTTTCATTCAGCTGCAGACAACTAAAGCCCTTTTTTTCCCTGGGGTGATATGCTAGTTTGATTTTATTTCCCCTGACATTTCACCTGTCAGATTATGATAAATAGAAGAAACAACGAATAATCATCACATTCTCATTGCATCTCATAATCAAATATCTGGAAATATAAGATAAATCAGAAATACTGTCCTTGGGGAAAACGTTAACACTGAAAACGCCATCAGAAATCCAAATCATCTTCCAGTGACCTAGGACTCCCATACATGTTTAAAAAATTCAAAAAGGAAGTCTGCATAGAACTGTCACATCTATTTTGTTATCTTCAAATACTAGGGAATTACCTATAATGAAATAAGAACAACAACAACAACAACAAAAAGTTCAAGAGTTAAGAAATTCTATTTAATAACAAAGCTGTGCGTCTTCTTTAAGTCTATTGTGAATGCTTTCTGAAAGCAATCCTGAGGCCAAGAAACAGGACAGGCTATCCTGAAATAGTACAAGCTCAAATTAAATAGCTGGCAAGGTGAAAAGATTAATGAGCCAGAACACATCAAACATGCTCCTGATTTACTGCATCTATAGTTTGCATGTTCCAAATTTCTCTCAGTCTCACAGTGTTGAGATTCATAAGTGATGAAAACTTACCTGCTTGGCCGGTGGTAATACTGACAGCTGCAAAAAGCCTCTGGGAACGACTCAAGTCAGAAACCCCATTCACAGCTTCAACTTCAAACGTGTAGTTAGCATGAGCTAGCAGGTCCATGACAGTGACATAGTTATCTACTAATCCAGTTTGCTGGGGCATATATCCAATGTTACTCCCACAGGGAACACACTCGCCCTGCTCCCAGCTGCACCTCTTGCACAAGATGCGGTAGGTCACATCACTTCTTCCCCCATTGTCAGCCGGAGGACTCCACTCCAAACTCACAGTAGTCTGGTTGATATTGAAAATTAGGTTCTGTGGTGCAGATGGAGGTCCTACATAATACACAAAGAAGTCCAGGGTAATTACACAAAACCACAGTGGGACACACAGGTAGCATTTTAATTACTGAGACAGAAAACAGTTGAAGCATTTTTCTTCACATAAACATTTCATTATTTTTAGTACAGGCTGCATAAAAGCTTTCTTGCACTTATTTGGTTAAGAGCTTTATTTATTTTCCATTAAGACATCACAATAACAGTTGTCTTTATATTTACTGCAACTGATTTTAGCTGTTTCTCTTTGTACAATTAAAAGGAATGGTTAATATACCTTAAAGGTTCTGTTTTATAGGTTTTCCAAATTTGGGATTTGTTAATCTCTTCTAAAAATACTGCACAAGCTGAATCTAGTCTTTTGTTATCAACTCAGATATGATTTACAGAGATATTTACTGATATCTTGGATTTAGGAGACTTTCAGTATTTGAACCACCAATCTGTGTAGGCCAATCTATTTGCAGTTAGAAGTCAGATCCAATTACAGTTCAATCAAAGTGCAGATCCACACAGGTTACTTTTCATTTTTCACATTACTAATTTTGGTATTACATCACATAATGCACACTGTCTACAATGGTTCTATAGCTATGGGAAAACCGGGCCTGTATTCTATCTATTACAATGAGTTATGCATTTATGCAAAACGCAATGTTTTCCAATGTTGTATCAAGCAAACATGAAAATTATAATTATGCTGATTCTGTATTCACTGTCAACTCTTTTTCTCTGTGCCTTTCAATTTCTTTTACCGTTGCAAATGTACTTTTCAAACACAGGAAAAGCCAGACAAAACTACTCGCTGCAAGTGGCTGCACCTGGTTGGTTAAGCAATGTCCTTTACTATTAAATTCATGACTCACTCACTTGTGCATGCGACATATGGTGGATCAGAAGGTGCTCTATAATAGCTATCTTCACAGTCGCATCTGGAAGATCCTTCCTTGTCAGAGAAGCTGTGAGTAGGGCAGCGGGAGCACTGCAGATCTTGTGAGGAGGATTTGTAGAACCCACGGCCACAAGCTAAGGCAGAACAAAACAAATTAAGGTTTAGAGTTGCATGGACTTCTCTTCTGATCTTTTTTTTTTGTTTCTCTCACATGAGGTACACATTCCTGTAAACATCTAGGCTGCCCATTCTGTTATGTTGGCTCAAGCAAGATATTATGCTCAATTTCTTTTTCTTCAGACGATGCTGTAAATGATTTTGTGGCATTTTTATGAGTTCAAGTAGATACTATATATACCTCAACAGCTGGCAGTACAATATTTTAAAACAGAGGGCCACATAAACACAAGAAGCATCTGTTTTTCACCAAAATACAATAATGGTGTGAAACATCTGGATGCCAGCAATAGGCCTAAACAAAAGGAAAACACCCTTGAGATCTGCTCTAAGGCCACTGAATTGTTTATGGTATCTGAACTAGCTGTTTTGGATCAAAATATATTCTTCCTTGATCTCAGAAACCCAAAGAAGCTGTAAACCACCAGCAAACTGTGATCCTGAGGAAAGAATGAGGCGTGAATGCTTGTTTAAAAGATGACTCTGGTAGGAATAGGCAGAAAGAGGAGGAGAGCAGACAGTCTAAACTGCACAATTTGGTTTGTCCAGTTTTGCAGAAAGAGACAAGTAGGTTGATTTTAACTTACTAAAACTTACAAGAAAAACATAAAAGGTAGATAATAGGAAATATACATAAGAGAATTTCTTACTTTGGTTTGCACACTGTGAACCCATGAAATTAAAAAATGCATTGAGTTCCAACACTGATGTTTGGAAATGCTTTTTGCAGCTACTGCCACAGTTACCAAGGCAGAAACACACATAAAACACACCTACTATTAGACTTAGAAGCAGAGCACTGCAACCTAGACAGCCAGCTTAAGAATGTATAAACTATGAGAACTGTAGGGAATGAGGAAGAGGGAAGTGGGGATCAGACAACACTAGAACTGAAAAGAGATTAAGACTCAATTACAGCGCTGAGGCTGTGGGCAAATTTATAAACACTGTCAACATGCAAAACAAAACACAAAAGTCTTCCAGAACCTTCTAACAAAGCAGAGGCATTTTCAACCAAACTATTTTACCAGGTGTTTTTTTCCAACCCTAACACACAGTCCTTCTTAAGCCACCATCTGTATGCAAAGGAAAGGGACAGCGGGTGAAACTTTGTATTGGGTATCAAAATATTAAAGCTAGTTAAATAGTCATTCTGAATTCAGAGAGAAAGAATTTACTTTGGTTATATTCATATTTGCTTGGATATTTTCTCAGAACAGAAATGCAAAGTATCAAAAGACACTGATATTTGGAACAGTTATTTCAGTTGCCTGGTACTGCAGTGATGGAAAGAGCATGAAAACAATGAGCTTTATCCAAAGCTCACTGAGTCAATGAGGAGTACCTTTGACTTTAATAGTCTTTGGAGACTGGACCCACAGTGCTGCTAAAGCAACATGAGTCTTATTAGTCTGATTAATTTTATGTGACAGAAAAAAAAATAAAAGGCAGTCATACTTAAGGTTAACAGTAGATTAAAGTTCATGAATTATGAAAATCAACAGTGGTTCACACCACTAGGAAATTCAGGCTGTCTACTATTCTATCAATATAGCAACTTTTAAAAGAAAAATATGCTTATAATTGCCAAAACATTTAGAGTTTGTTGTACTGAAAGAAAACAGTGGATGCAAGCTAAATTATCTGGCAGAGCCAATTAGCATGCAAAGCTTGTAGCATTTGATTTTGACAAAGGGACATGAGTTTGCATTAGAAGAAAATCTAGTCCTGCTTGTAAAACATGCTATAGCTTGCTTCTGCCACAGCATCTGTTATATATGCTATTTAGAAAAGACAACGAAAAAAAATTTGGAGAAGCACTTTAGATAAACACAGCCTGTGAATTCATAGTTGTGACAAATTCAACTCAGAATTATCCTTTCACACCTTCATCCAAGATTTTTTCAGAATTTCCTAACCAGAAGCCTAAAACCTGAACTGATTTGTACACATCTATCTTAAGACATACATTTAAACTTCTGCCTGCTTTTTCAGTACTTGCAGTTAAAATGTACCTAAAATTAGAAACTAATAGTTTCCTGTCTTTCTTAAATAGTCATGTTCCTCTCAAACCAAACAAAACACTGGACAAATACACCGGAACTTCCAACATGTAGTCCTCTGCAAAGCAAAGAGCAACTTAAAAGGCAAAGATCCCTACTGTGTTTCCAGTCTGTCCTTCTCAGCAGGGAACATTACACAGCAAAGATGCAGAGAGTAAAATAAAGATTTCAGACAGAAATAACAAAATGTAAACAGAAAACTCCTTTTAGTTTTTTGGGGTTTTTTTCCTGATGACTTGATCAAGACATTTACATGCTTAGTCACTCACTATTTAAAGTAAGTGTGCATTTCTCATTAGAGTTCAAAGGATTTGCGTGTCTGTGACTAGTTTACATGACTGAAAGCCAATTATTCTCCCGCACAGCATAACACAGGCAGCAGGTTCAGGCATTCATACCATGCTACCATTCCATTACCTTTTTGTCCACTAAGAGGCTTGTGATGACATTTAATAACCATCCCTTTAACTTATAAATCCCAGAGATATAAGGAGCAGAATATTCCTGCATTGAAATTTGTAACAGTATGAAAATAGCGCCTCTAGAAACGATTTTTAAAAATTTTGTAGGACTTCAAAAAGTAGGGTATGCAGAGCTATACACTATAATTAAAAGTACTCGTTGGAAGAATACAACTAAATTATTCTCCCATCTTTCTTCATAAAATTAAATTTGTCACAAAACTTGTTTTTCTTCAGACTTGTGGTGGAATACTTCTATTGCTTAAAAATTGGGTACCTATGGGTACTTATCTGTTTTTAACATATACCATTGTCCTTGCAAAGAAAATTACAACTGAAAACTCTACCAAGATGGTGTTGTACAGACCACTTATGAAGGTGTGAGAACTTGCCAGCTATACAGATGGGAAAGAATCATTAAAAATAGTGGTTTGATTCTCTTTTTCCCCTCCCTTTTGTCCTGCCTTGCCAAGTTGTCATGGTGGATTTTTTTCTTTCATGAGCAATTTAGATATATTGTTTTGTTCTACACTATTTTAATTCTACATATTTTCATTCAATTTAGTTCTTCATGTAATATTTTTAAGATTAAGGAACAGGTGGTATAAAATCCCTACTGCTACTACCTCCATAAGGGACATTAAAAAAATGCTAATTGTAAAAAAACCAAAAACAAACACATTAGCCAAACAACATTCAGAGCTCTGTACATGCAAATCTGATGGCAATAAATACAGCTACACTTTCACGAAAGTATCTCATGGCAAAGCTTCAGGCAACACAAATGATATTTGATCACATCCATTACAATATTTCAATTCATTAGTACGGGAGAGCACTCATCAGCCACACTTCTTCCCTGTAAAGGGAGCCTATATGGTAAGTCAAGGCACAGAACTCAAACAATGATAGAACATATGCAGGGGGGATACACTCGGTGAGACAGCACTCTGCTGTTGTAGCTCTAATCCTCATCATTGGTGATCTGAGTAAAATGTGAACTCATTTGGCGTTCCTCAAGCAAGTTAAGATCCAGTGGTAGTTTTGCAACTAAAAGGCTTCTGGCATACTGGAAAAGGCAGGGCAGGGGTGAAGAGAAAGGCAAGAAAGGCAGCACAAAATACAATTCCCTTCCATTCACTGTGTTGCGTCATTTACGGCTGCTAATTTAATAGAACAGCTCTTCCCAGATGAAGCTCCCGTTTTGTTCAAACAGCTGCTCCAAGGTCTTATATGTTACTGACAGCACAAAGACACAGAACAGCACCTACCTGCCTGACCTCAACCAGCTTAAAACAACACAATTAGGATCTAATTCTTTCCCCATATACTAAAAAATCAACAACAAATACAGAAGAAATTGTATGGCTTCAGCCAAGGCACAATTCTTCGCTTAGTATCTTAGCCTCAAAACCATCAGGCCAGTCCATCAGTGACCCTCCCAGGGCTGACCAGCACCTTGGACTTGTTCACTTGTCTGCAATAGCCACAGCTGCTCCTCAGAGCAAATCTCACCTCTGCCACAAAGTGGAGCTTTCTCTTGCTGGGAAGCTGCCAGAGTTCCAGCATGAAATACAAAAACAATGAGAACAAAATCTCTCGGATGAGAGAGCTTTCTTACGCCATGGAGTCGGGGTTTGAGACTGAGCAAGCCCTAGATAAAGCAGTACACTATTTTGGCTGTATACAATGAAATACCCTTGTGAAAACCATACAGCAGTCCTTCTTGGCTTGGACTGAGTTGTTCTCTTCTGGTACCTCCAGCAGCAGTTAGCTGTAACGAGGATGTATCGTGACAGTAGGGTCTGGCACACGGCTGGGCATGGCTGCAGCATCAGTGCACGGTGCCCACTTGGAAACATGTTTAGCATACGCCACTGCAGTCAGGGCATTCGCAAACATTTTTAGCCAGTATGTTTGGTATCCTTTAAGGGTCCACACAAATACTGCGAATAATGGAATTTTGCAAAGCCAAAAGTAAATACTGAGGAATTAACACATACCAACAAGAACTATGATGCCACATCTGTGGCATAAGCTGCTGACTGCACCTAATGGAGAAAAATAGCAGCTTCTCTGCTGTGAGCTCATCACATGCTTTAGTGGCCTGGTAGAGATCAAATAATGTATATGTTTATTTTCATATATATTAAAAAGAAAAAAAAAGATCCAAGGACCTCTGGAGAAAGGAATGAAGGCAGATGTAGAGGGCAGCAAACAGCAGTCTGGAGTCCCACTTGTGGGACAGGAAAAAGGAAGAAAAAGAATGTGTTAAGTACTATTCATTTTTGTGCAGCCTTTTCACTATAAACACTAGGAGAGTTATTTTGTGTCTAGGATAGCTAGGGAACTTAAAATGGGATTAATGATGGAAATATGGTGAGGGGTATGAGTGACATATGTAACAACTGATGTTTATATAACCAAAGGAGAAAGAATAAACAGTTATAGGGCATTGACACATTAATCAAGAAAATTATTTGCTACTACAATAATAAAATTTATAAAAAACCAAAAATCTTTTGTTGAAGTGCAAGGCTTCCAGGTGGGCATATCAGCTTAAGACTTAAAGGGCACACAATTGTTTCAGCATGTTAGACATTTGATTGAACATGGCTGTTGATAAGAGTTTTTGAATTTATATGAAAATAATTAAAGAGATGAATGCACTAATTACTGTTTGATCCCACTGTAAAAAGTAGACTGGTGTAAAAGGATAAAAATAAAGATGACATACTGTGCTAGCAGAGCAAAAGGGCTTGTCTGTTTACTCCGGTTTGCTCACCATTCCCTGAGTTTGCCATCACTAGTAAGTCTTAGTGGGGTGACAGTTTTATGCACACCAAGGAAGATGAAACTAATGTTTAAAAAACAATACTTTTTCAAAGCCAGTGTCAAAGGATGATAAAGAAGTAATCCCAGAGTTTCAACAACATCAGTATTACCCACAAACCTGGGGTGCCAGGCTGGTTCCACTGAGAACTGTGGCAAACTGCCCACCTTGGGAGGGTTCAGGTTTTCCCCTGGATTCCTTTCTCTCTTCACTTGAGTAAGTTGGCTATATTATAAGTGATCCTATACATTCTATTTTTTCCCACAAGCAGTGACTAGAATTTGTTTTATTTCTGTGTGGGCATAAGTCTCCATTCTTGTGATTTGCTTCCCATTATCTTAATCAACTCCTTACCTTTCTACCTTCTCCAAGCCTGAGAAAATTAAAGAGAATTCAGCTAACTCTCTTTTCACAGAAATGATGTATACACAAAGAGTGCATGCAGATGTTTCCTGGATGAAGTTATGCAGCTGCAAAGACTTTATTAATTATAAAATGCAAAATGGATTGTTCTGTAATTGAAACTCTCCGGGGTTCTGATACATTTGAAAATTAACATACATGTATGCATGGCCAGGACATAGATGGATGCTTTTAGATTATTTATTACAGATGGATATTTTAGCTAATGCAGAAAAAAAGGAGCTGGTCTTTCTCCTCTGGAGCTTTCAAATATTTGCTTCATATTAATGTCTGTGGTTCCCTAACTCAGGACTAAAAGCACAGCTTGCAGAAACAGTACTCCCACTGCTAGTGTTGCTGACCTCATCTACGATGGACAGGTCTAGAATCTTTATTTTAATCCTATTGACAGTGCCTCAGTGGGAGTAATTATAACAGTCGGCCACAAATCCAGACCTCCTGTCACTGATATATTAGAGTTTTTCACAACCAAAATGAGCAGCAGACAAGGAGGATAAAAGCAACATGGGGTAGTGATTATAGCAAGATTTGTCAACCCCCTTCTGTATTAACCTACTACAAACACATGACAATTTGGCATGGGAGACATTAGACATACAAAAAGTTTAACCTTTCACGGTGTCAAAAAGTAAAATTTTGAAAATCATTTGGGGGGGCATTGTTCTCTTATGAGATACTTGGCTGGTAGATCACAACATCGGCCACAGGCACTTTTTAGCTGAAGTCTCTGAGAAGTTTAGATAAACTGAAAGCAGACCATTATAAAACAATTCCCAACTGCAGATTTCAATGTGAAATATTAGATATAGGAGATCTAGTAACAAAAGAGACTTCATAACCTCTGATCCTCTTTTCCAATAATTTGTGTATGTTCCAGTCATGGCTATGTTTGAAACTGTAAATTACTTTTATAGTGAGAGATGGCATCTGTTATGCCTTTCCCTGGCACCTAATATATATTGTTTTATAAGGAGCTTAGACTGTAGTATTTTGTCTAACTACTATGCAATTCTAAATGTCAAACTGAAAAAGAAGTTTATTTTAGCTTGATTTTTAAACTGCAATAGCATCTAAAGATTATTCATGTTTCAACCAAGGAATTATGTTGTATGTTTTAGTCAGAGTAAACTCAGGACTCTTAATGGTGCCTAAGCCATAGTGTGAATGACATATCTAAATAGGGCTGTCCCATGGCTGCATACCATCATTCACTGAATGTTTGTTGCTGCCTGTCAGGAATCTCTCAGACCTTACATTCATTTCACAAGCCTACTATGCCTTTGTTTTCCAAAATCCTGCTAATGTCTTTTGAGAGACGTTCACATACTGCTGGTCACACAGAGATCCAGAAAGAGAATTCTTGCTAGGTAATAGTAACTCGTTCTGATTTTCCCACTGAATGAAGTGAAAGCTTCACCTCTCTAAAAATCTGCTTAAAAAAAAAACCACAAAACCAAACAAAACAAAACCCCAAAAGTGAGCATGTCATCATATGTGCCTTCTTAACTTATATAGCTGCAAAGAAACATAGGCACAAAGCAGTACTCTGCTGTTTTCCTGGCTAATTTATAGACAAGGACAAGGTAATCAGATTGAAGAACATATCCTACAAATCAAAGAATACCCAATGTCACTATACTGTAACAGCAAAATTACTTTGAATCTAATCATTCCGAATCAGTACATAAAAGACTACATCTAAATGGCAATTAAAGACACGCTAGCATATTCTGAGGAGAATTAATTAACTGGCTAAGTTAAAAGTTGGGCATTAAGGCTATGACATAATGTTTCTCTAAATTTTCAGTTTCCAAGGATCAGGCATGTGCCTCTCATTAACTTTCTTGGAAATGACAAATACAGAGCCACCATGAAAAATTGGGAGAAATTAACACGTGAGAGATACAACGACACTAAAAATGCAGACATATGCAACTCTGTTACTCTGTTACAGAGTTCAAAACTAAAAGATGGGTTAGAAAAATGAGACGAGATATTTTGGCTTTCCTGTTCATTCTTTTCTTACTTTTCTCCTTTTGTTCAACCATGCCCTTCCTTCAAGATTAGGTTTGCAAGGTGCTTGAGTAGTTTCTGCTCAGAGTTGAATGACAGCTCAACTCATTAGCCAGTTTGGGAGCAAATGCTCCACACTTTGCAGGACGTGGTGTAGGTTCGCCACAAAAAAAATGAATCCATGCCTGAAGTATTCTCAGCAGTAGAAATTTTACCTGTCTTCCCCAGAAGGTTGTCAACCAGTAAGAAAATTAATGAAAAAATGCACTTGAGTTTCTCATAGATTCTGCATCTTTAGGTTTTGGTTATTATTCCTTCCTCTTTTATTAAATTAGTAATATTCAATTATAAACTTTCTGAAATCTTTACTAAAAAAAAAAAATCTTTTAAAACGACAGTGACTAAGTAATCAGCAGATCTAAAACTACAAACTAACTTATGAAAGTTATGATATGAAAGGTATGTTGTGAAAGTCGGATAGGAAATTTGTATGATTATCTAACTGAGCAGAATAACGCAGCCATGGATGCATCAGCAGACGACAGACAACTGCTGCAACAAAAAGAAACTGGCTGTGCAAACTTGGATGTAAGTCGTGCGTTTTTTCTAAACAGATATATGAAAAATTCATGCTAAATTTGTCACATTCCTGTAATGATTTTTTTGTTAGGTTTTTGGGGGTTTTTTACTTATATAAAATTCAACTCTAACAGCTGTAAGAAAATAAAAAAAAAAGCCTAAACTAAAACCAAACAAAACAACCCCCCCACCCCCCAAAAAAAAGAAATTCCCTAAAAGAAAAACAACCCAGTGGCAATGAAGTGAATACAACAGATTGTTTTCATGAGATTTTTCTTTAACTTTTTTGCTTCCGTATTCCAGAGGTGTAGGTCAAACAGTGAAGCCTTACTAGTTCACACAGTGTGCCACTTAAATAATAAACAGCTCATTGAGTTCATCAGGGACTTTTGATGGTGGCAACGCTGTGACTAAACTTCTCTGATTTCACACAGGTTCTGTACAGCCATACCTTGTCTGGCAATACACAAATTAACAATTCGAGGCGTAGAATGCACACTTGGGCTTTGGGATTGTCAGTGTGTCTTAGGTAAGGTTTCCTGGTGTTTTGTAAAAAGTACAAAAACCATCAAAACAGTAATGAAAATAACGTCATTTGGGAATGGGAGGAGCGCATATTTTGGGTTTGCTTGTTTTCCAAATAATAAATACAGTAAATTCTGATCATTGACAAATAATTTGGAAAATAATTTGTAAACACATCTTTGAATTTAAAGCCAACAAGATTTCCATGGTCTTCTGGGTCTTCTTACCTGACCTTCCAATGCTGCAAAGGCCTCTGGATTTAACAAAAAAATCTTTAACCTTTAGTACTGTGTGTTCAATTCTGGGTCCCTCATTACAAGAAGAACATTGAGGTGCTGAAGAAGGTCCAGAGAAAAGCAACAGAGCTGGTGAAGGGTCTGGAGCACAAGTCTAATAGGAAGCAGCTGAGGGAACTGCAGTTGTTTAACCTGGAGAAAAGGAGGCTCAGGGGAGACCTTACTGCTCTCGACAACTGCCAGAAAGGAGGTTGGGGCTGGCCTCTTCTCCTAAATAACAATCAACAGGACAAGAGGAAATGGCCTCAAGGTGTGCCAGGGGAGATTTAGGTTGGCTATAAGAAAAAATTTCTTCACTGAAAGGGTTGTCAAGCTTTGGAACAGGCTGCCCAGGGAAGTGGTTGAGTCATCATCCCTGGAGGTATTTACAAGATGTGTGGATGTGGCACTTAGGGACACAGTTAAGTGGTGGAATTGGCTGTGTTGGGGTACCAGTTAGAGCGTATGATCTTAAGGGTCTTCTCCAACCTAAATGATTATATGATTCTATGATATTAAAGGTAGAAATGTACAGTAGAATCTGAAAGTACTGAGTACTAGGTAGGAATGAGGTTTTTTTCACTCTCTTATTGATTTTTTTAAGAAAATCCATTATTTTAGAATCTTTTAGCCTCATTACCTCAAATCAAACAAACAGAGACGGTCACACTCTAAATAGCAACCTTATTACACAGCACCACTCCAACACAACTACAATATGACAACCTTTTATACAGAGCAGTGAACATGTCCCCTGACATGAGCATCTCTAATGCCTAGTAAGCCCCCCAAAGGCTCTCATTTCCCTTGCCAAATGAACATCCACAGCTTTGCCAGTACAGCTGTCAGAGTCTTGTAATCAGAGAGTCACTGTGTTTTTTCACCAAAACTCACAAAAACAGTTTACAATATCTGAAAAACCCTCTCACTCCCTGGATACTCCCTTCCTGGGAGCAGCACTGAGAGACTTCCAGGAGAAGAAACATGAACTGGTGAAGGGAAGACATGATGATAGCTTTTCTGACAGACTTGCTTCTAAATTACCATCAGAGGAATAACAGAAATAGGGGTAAGTTTTGGTCTGTCATTGAAATATGTCAGCTAGGTCTACCACTCAAGGAGATCTAAGTGTGCAGTTATCAAGGTTTCCAACTTGCCTGTCATCCTTCAGAGTTGTTCCTCAATGGATAAGTGAGGTGGCTGCAGGGGACATATGTTTTATGCTGCCCCAGGAGGAGCAGATGCCTGCAGCTAGGTATTTCTCAGGCTGTCTACAGACAGGATCTGCCCCTCTGCAACCTTCCAGGAGACTCCATACATTGACCTGCCTGCCTGTCCCATCCACGGACCCCATCCATGGATGGGACAGTGTTGGCTCAAGCCAGCTGGAGAATACCAGGCCAAGTTTTTCTTCCCAGGATTCCATGAAGTTCACCTAACACTTGCCTCTAAAAGCCTGAACACTCAGCCACTCTGTTTCACTCAAACAGTCAATGCTGATGTCCAAAATACAACATAGAGACACCTATGCTGACAAAGAACTTCCCCAACTGCATCTTACTTCTGCAAAACATAAAATTTTATTATATAGGCATGATAATTCATATGTCACTAAAGCTTTATGTACAAAACCTCGTGACATATGACTGTAAAACTAACTTCTGTACTGTTTTATTGGTTCCTCACAATACTGTTCACTCTACAGGCACTAAGTGTCTGTGAAGGCACTAACACAGGGGCTGGGGGCTGCAAAATGGAGTGGAAAGTGGAAAAGCAGTGGAAACACTCCTTTCAGCAACAATGTTTAATCAATGTGTTAATAAAATAAATAGTTAGTAAAAATATAACCTGAGTAGCTCTTTGTACTTCTGTGGAGAGAACAGCACTAATCTTAATCATTCTGACCATCTTTATGCCAGACTCCCTCTTCACACAGATGATTTCCTCTTAAAACCTCAACAATCCTGTCCTACAACTGTCCAGATACAAATATCATGGAAGAGTTTCCTATGAAACCCTCAGATATTTTAAAATCCTTTCATGAAATTGTTTTGGGCCTTGTTAAATAATGGAGGTCTTTTGGGGGAGCCTCAGATCTTGCTCAGATCCCGTGGTTCAAGGATAAAGTTCTCTGTAAAGCAAGAGGTACAAATGGATCTGTTTTGTTTCTTCCTGAAGCTTTGAGACAATCAACTTGTTGTGAATGTTTAATTTAATTTAACTGTAATGGTGCTTAATAATTGGTTGGCAAGAAATAAATCTGGAGGGCTTAGCTGTGAAATAGAATAGAAGCAGGCATCTCTATAAGCTTTCCAATTGAAATGAAATTAAAATAACTTAATAACACATTTTTGTTTCCTTTGGACAATGACCTACTATTAACATTCCAGGCCTCAATCCAGAAGAAATTTTTCACAGGTTTCTGTAATACATTCCTCAAGGCCATCATTATACAGCAGGCAAATCCATCCAAACAAAAGACCAGCTTCTAAGAACCCACAAGAGAGAAATTACTCCACTTCAGCACAACAGTGCTATAGAATCTAAAAATAACTTTACTTGCATATCCTGGTATCAGAGATTTCTACATTTAATGCTGATTGTCCTACTTACTCAGAAAAAATATGTTCATGCCTTTGAATCCATTGTGGTGCTTTAGAAGGAACTTTAATGCAAAAAAGCCACTGCTCTCCACAGTTACATTTGGCTTGGAATGGGAAGAAACAGAAATGCTGCCAGAAAGGAAACAAAAAAACCACTCTAATTTCTTAAAGAAAGGATTCCCTTCCAGGTTCACAGAAGACAATAAAAATTTTATCAGTGCATAGGCTGGAAATTTAACTGTCTGTGTAAGTATTTAACTATAATCCTTCAAAATAAAAATGGATTTAACCTCTTTATCTAAAGATTAGAGTGTCAGTTTATTAAGAGATTACAAACACACAACTCCCCTTTAATGAAAAAAAAAAAAAAAGGAAAGCATTACTACAGTAATTCACTGACATGAAGCTGAACTGGAATAAAACATGAAGAAACTTCTGGGTTTCAGTAAGCATGTGCTAAGAAAGAACATTGCTAATTCTGACAGATTTATCTCTACCAGTTTTTATGATAAAACTCCCTGGATTCACACAATGCTTTAATTCCAAATAGTACAGCATGAGTTGTGATACTATGAAATGAAGTTGTCTTTACTAATTGCATACTCTGAACAGAAGTGTGTCTTATAGCAGAGAGCGTATCAAATCTGCCTGGCTGATCCTTATGATTTGAAAATGTCACTTTCCACTAAGCACAGAGAAAATAGGGAGGAGCAATAAAGTCGCTCAAAGATAGCAGCCATCCAAAAAGATAAAGAACACGCTGAGGAAAAGCAGACAACAGATTGCAGAGACAGAACAATCACAGATGGAGGCCAGGTGGGTGGGTCAAACAATTTTTTTATAAAAGGTTTATTTTCATATTTAAACAGTACCCCGTTGTGTAAATGTTCAGCAAAGAACTGATAAGAAAATGGATTTGTAAGTGCATTTGAACAAACAACATGTCTTATAGTCAAGAGGGGCTTAGTCATATATAATTAAGGGATAATGTGCATAGCTGAAGAGTGTATGATACTGCAAGTGATTAAACACCACTGCACAACAAAGGAGCTAGATATCCAAGGAAGCTTTATGGAACCAGCATGATGCAATCTCAAAATATGAACTTTATTTTTGTTAAAGAAGAGAAGAGGATATTCATCTAACCATGCAAAACATTTTTTCACTGAAAATGCTGTGCACTTCCAAGCTGTTTCTGCCATGTAATCAAGCTCTTTAACTAAGATTATCACACTTTCTGTTTCAGTGTACACTACCATTACATTTAATCCTTTAAAACCCCTAAGAGAACAGCTCTGTGCACATACAAGGCCCAGGTTCTCTGGAACTGTGTGCAATCATAGTTCTCTGCAAATTTCAAAAAACTTACTGGCATTAGTCAGCTGAGTAATTACAGCCCTGAGGGCTTGATCCAAACCCACTGAAGTAATAGGTGTCTTGGACAATGGATGACCTGAATCATGCAATAAAGACAAGGCAAACAAGGAAGATCAAAGGTCCACTGAGACCACTGGTATTTCATAGCAAAGACTGCAGTATAGACACATGAACCATCTCCATTCCATCTCCCCAGCTGTCAGGTATATTTTCAAGGACACCAATATTCCAAAACATTTACAAAATTTTCAAGGGTATGGAAACTTAGCATTTCTGGTTTTGGGGTTTTGTTATTATAATTTTTTACTTGTGTCCTGGGTTTAAACTTGTGAAAACTGAAAAGGAATAGAAAGAGTGCTATGATAACACTACTCCATCCACATTCACACTTTTGTTTTGGATGTAGAGTGCACTTTTGAAGGGATTTCCCAGTCATCCATGCTTGTCGTGTTTTGGTTCCCATCATATAATCTCAGAGCAAGTGAGCAAGTTTGTTTTCAGGGGAAAATAACCAGAAGATGTGTTCCAAGAGTGAAACTTATGTGTTCGAACCATGATTGGATCAGACTAGACCTACTACAATTAACACCCTACTGAAATTTATTTAGTGTGAACATCAAGTTCTCAGGACAAACTGTTTTGCTCTACAGTTCATGCCTACTTACTCTATGCTCCTTGCTAGTGACACCATTATGAGGGGAAAACATGAACTCTCTATTTAGAGAAGCTTTAATTGTTGGCTTTGATTGACAAATCACTACTTAAAATATCTAACAGACGTAGAAGTGACTCAGCATCCTAATTGTGAACAATTTGTATCTCAAATGATTTTTTGGGCAAGCAATTCTTCAAACATCTCTGTTAGTTTTTTAGAAAGACAAATTTATAGGTGTTGGCTCCTCAGTGCTCACGAAACTGTACAATTCTTTGAAAAAAAGTGCAAGATACTGAAAGAAAAACAATGAAGGAAGCCAGTTGTTATAGTCACAAACAAAAAGAAAACAGAAAAACAAAGAAAATAAAAGCTGGTTTATGTAAACGAGAGAGGAGAAAAAGCAAATTTTTATAAATTTCAATAACAGGCAAGGAGGCCCAGCTTGTCCTCACCTAACATGTTTGCAGCTCCCAGAAGAAACTGTCCATGATGGGGAAGTACCCTCGCAGCCCATGGCAAAACTCAGTTTTCCACTTAAGGTGGAATTTAAGGCTTTTAATTAGGCAGCTCTATTCAAAAATCATTCATTCATTCATTCTCAAAAGGATGGACTGCCAGTAAGAAATAAAACATATCCCAAATAGGCGTGAAAGTCATGGCAATGGCCCAGGGGACAGCAGATACTGTCACTGATGAAAAACATTCCCTGGTATCTCCCTGGCCTCTAATGCATTTCCATTTTCAGTTCTGCTACACCGCCCTAAAGCATACTGGCTCCCTCGTATGGCTCTCCTTCTTCCCCATTCTTGCAATTTTCTGCATTAAATATTAAAGGGCTTTTTTTTTCTGAATGATTAAAGATATAAGTAAACATCACTTGAAGTTAATTTTGCAAGAAAAACAAAGATGGAACAAATTCAGAGAGCAGAGTGGCTATGGAGATCCACTGGGAGCCAAGGAATAGGGCTGAGCAATGGGAAACAAAACAGGCACGCAGTCCTCATGTGAGGTGCTTAGTTCCTCCCCTTCCCAACTTTTTCTAATCATTCAGCCAGACACATTTCCATTACACAACCCACCTCCTTATCACCAGCAAGCACACCAGTCCAGCAGACCCACTGATCTCAAATGGGTCTCCTCTAAGACAGACAGAGGAAAGCTACACAAAGGAAAAAGGTTGGCCAACTCTGACACTGGATTTAAACACAAAGTCAGACTGGGACCTGGGCATCCTGAGTCTGCCTTGAGGGCTTCGGCAGGAAAAAAAAGGGCTGTTGGGAGGGAAATGTCAACAGAAACTGCAGCAAGGCGATATAGAGTGTGAATATTTTTAGAGAAGTCATAAAAATTAATCCCTTGATCTCCACTGCTCAGCTGACAACAGGCCACAGATTAAACATCTGCGATGCGATGTCTTCCAAGATTTTACAGCACTTAAATTTCAGCTAGGGCTTACACATGTAATGTGTAGCTCAGTTCTCACTATAGACTATGGAGACCCAGGACTTGGTTCCCAGTTGCCAAAGGCTGTCCTGCCAGGTCCTCAGCTAATGGTCCAAAAGAATACGGGTCTTCTGTGACTCCTGTATCACATCTGTCAACCTACATACTAGCACACTATACACCACCTCAAACAAGTCCAGACAAACAATGTTTACAAACCCAACCCAAGCCTCCTGCAAATGGTCAGTGGAACTGCTCTCCAGGCAACAGCTTCAAATAAATCCTTCTCTCCTTTACTTGTCCTGGCATGCCAACATAAAGTATCCAGTCATAAGAATTACCAGTAATTCTCAAATGGCACCCAACTGCATAGCCTCATAAAATACTTCCTGTTTTCATACGCATTAAGTCCATCAAGCCTCCTATGATAGCTGGATAGTGATGAGAAGTTAGAACAGTGGATTGTCCAAAATCATTTAATATAGCTGCCTCTATCAAGTACCAAATACATCCATACACATAGCGTTGTAGACCTTTTTATAGCTTGTCACAAAAAAATCTTGGTGACTGAACCGAAATGAGTAATGTATGCCTACAGGGAATGAGATATCAAGCTGAGGTTGGCATATTTGAGCTTTTGAGTAAAGAACTGGTGTACTGTAACTAGTTCTCTAAATTCAAAATAAAATACTGGTGCAGTCAAGTTGTTTATGACTACATTAGGCTAATATGACATTTATGTGGATGGTGATGAAAATCAATTTGATATGAATGCAAATGCTAGCTGGAAATTTCCTGCATTACAGCAGCAGTACAGAGAGGACACACATTTGAAGAATCTTAATTTGTGGGCATGTGTGTACACATGTGCATGCTTTACAACCATTCATATTTCAGTGATACAACCCTCTCTCCCAGCCTATCATGCAGCCAAAGATGAATGGTATGAGTAGCAAACAGTTTGGGTGAACCAAAGAACATACTCAGTTGTTAGTGACTGCAGAAAATTGCACTGTTAAAGACTTCATCAAGTACACATTTGTTATGAAGAGAAATTAAAAAACCCTCTATTTTTCTTTCCATGTCTCATCTTTCTTCTTTCTTTGGAATAAACTAACACATGGAATCACTGAAATCGCAGATGCAGAAGACATTTTTTAGGCTTTTTGCCACTACATATATGAAGTTACAACAATCATTAATTATGGACTTTTCTGAGGGATCTGAGAATCCCTGCTACACACTACAAAGTGTGCCAACTCCTTTGCCCAGCCACTAATTCTCATGTTGAATTAATAGAGCACCTTTGTGCATTTTTGTGCCCTTTTGGTTTCCTTGTCCTATATGACCCATAAGTGATTGAAATACTAATCTGCCTTTAAGTTGCAACTTTTAAGACGTGGTAATTACTGGTAACTTTGTGAAAACAAAATGACATTCAGAATAAGGAGTTCTAAGATGTAAAAGGAATGCAAAGCTCACTGGAAACTTCCTCAAATGCAGGGAGAGGTTTTCAGTATGTGTGCAAACACATTTGATATCAGAATGACTTTGCTGGACATATTTGCAAGAATGAGCCCTAGTGTACATCAGCACTGTAGACATACTAGTTTTTAACCAGTAAGGTTCCCAATAAGAACCTTTGGATGGACTTAAGCCAATGTATCCCCCAATCTGTGCTCTGCACTTATGCTTTTCCAGTAGTACCAGAGATTTCAAACAGCCCATACTTTGTGCTGGATTTTCACTCATCCTCCTTCAGTCCTGAATGTAGCACGTATTGTGGATTAGCAGTCAAAAAAACCTGTTTCATCAAAGTCTGATAATGGAAGCTAGTGAAAAAGAAATGGAATTTAATGTGAAAATAGGTATTGCTAGGGTTGCTGTACTGATTGCTTTTTTTTTCTTCCTTTTTTTTTTTAACTGAATTCACTTATAGCATCTGCTTTGTATTTGCAGTGAAGCTGCTATAAAATTTTCTGTCAACTGTAACTGGTCTGCAGAACTAAGGGTTTCTGCTGTACAATTTAGAAATACAGATACTTGACCTTTTCCGTGATTATGTTTCTACAACATCCTTTGGTAGCAAGGCCTATAGTCTAACTGATCGTATACTAATTGTCCTATAACTTAATATCAATTATTCCTGACATTGCTTAAGCACATAGCACTTTTATTTATGTCCATTGGAATATGGAAATAAAATACTCCTTTTTTCTTTGTAGTATTTGTAACAGGTTGACAGACTTAAGATTTTATGTTGAAATAAAAGACCTTGTGTGTACTGACCTGTTTAAGAAAACCTAAACAACAAAGCCCAAAAAAAAATCCAAAAAAAATCACAATCCTACAAGTGAAGACAACAAATGTCACATCATACTGGTAGATGAGTAGTTTTCCCCAATAAAAATAATAAAGCAGCTCTTTCAGATGAGAAAATCAGAAGAGAACAGGGGACAAAGCAAAACCTCACACAGACCCAGAATGCAAGAAGATTAGGTAGGGTTTATGTGGCTTTACTAGTAAATCAAATCCATTAATACAAAACTTGAGGAAGGGATTGACTTGTGGTATTATCTCAGTCCATATTGTTCAGCTAAAGGTTCGACAGGTATATAGCCCATTTACATGCAGCTCTTTGCATATGCAGCAAAATTTAGCCTCCTGCTCAAATTTTATACCAGTTCTGTTAAACTTAAAAGATTGATTGCACCGCTGTTCTCATGAAGGTCAAACAGGCAATGCAAACTTCTGCTGCTTTTAGCTCCTAATTTTCTGTAGAGTTAACTGTAGGGCTTAGGTTTACTTTATTAAGGCTGTAGCCATGCTTAAATATGTCAGTGGAATGGGAAAAGGCAATTTTTCTGTATAAAACAATAACATAACATTTGGCAATCCATACATCTGCATTATCGCCCTAATTTTCTTTTTGCATCAAAAGCAGATTAAAGTTGCAGTCATTTTCTTTATTCTCAATTTCTTTAAATAAAATTATTTTACACTTTCAATGAACTTGGGCAAATATTCCCTTGAAGTACCTGTTTCTTGAAAGAATCATGGAATCATAGAATGGTTTGGGTTGGAAAGGACCTTAAAGATCATCTAGTTCCAACGCCCCTATCCCTACCCGCTGCCATGGGCAGGGACACCCTCCACTAGACCAGCTTTCTCAGGGTGCCATCCAGCATGGCCTTGAACACTTCCAGGGATGGGGAATCCACAGCTTCTCTGGGCAACAGATACATTGCCTAGAAGAAGATGAGCACAGTAACTCATCATCATGGTAATTCATCTTAGCTCTTCTAGCTTCTTATTTGTGTATCAGAGAACATGTATACTATTCTTCTAGGCATGCTGACATCTTATTGCCTTGTTTTCTTCAGCTTGAATTCCTGCCACTGAGTACACCAAACCTGACTGTCAATTTTAAATTCCTATTCCCTCATTAGGGAACATAACATACCTTTTCACTGGTCTGTCTCCATACGTCCTTACACCAAAGTGACCATGTCAACAACAATATATATATACAATGCCCTTTTGTCACATCATGAAAAGTGTTTAAAAAGAGAACTTTAGTTATTTTTTTCATACATTTTTTTCAGCTGGTTGAAATAGAGCAAAATACTGGTTTTTCTTCAAAATTATTTTATTCAAACACCTATAATTCTAATGTGTATTTTTGTACCCTTCTCTTTGTGATAATAACCGTCAAACTAGACTTCATATGAACAGCTGCAGAAAGGTGGTTACCTACTCTGTTTCATTTCATTAGTCATGATGAGGTACAGTACAGCCCGAAAATTTAGGGTTTATGGCCTCTGTTCTGTCTTAAGCGGAAGTATAAAGTAGAAGTGGAACAAACCCAAACTTGATTTTATTTCATGTTGAGATTTCATCCTACTTCTCTGTTAGCTACAAGAGGTATTTGTCCAGTTTTCCAGGCTAAGCTGTCTTCTTCATAGGAGACAATTATTTAGATGGATGCTCAGTAACAAGGGTCCTAACTCAAAATTTGTGTTTGGGATCTATTCCCACATTGACACTTAACAACTTTGTTACCAGACCCAACTCAATTTCTCTTCTCTGTCTTCTCTGGTTAAATAATGAAAAATAGGAGCAATAGAGAGATATATTCCCATTAAGTATATGGACAGGAGCATCCCAGAATCAACTGATTCCTCTTCTTCACTCTGGCTGAAGCATGTAGGCATTAATACACCAAACAGTAACAACAGCCTTCAGTAAAATCTGTGAAATTTCAGAAGAATTTAAACTGCTCAAAGGAATTTATCACTAGAATAGAGAATATTTTCTAAGAGCTGATAGAATTAAATAGAGTAACTGACTCTCTTCTCCACCAAAACAAGCATGAAATGATAAAGTGGAAAAGAGCCTTGCTGTCAGCCATAGGATGTACCTAACAGACAGGCACATTGAAGATAAATGTTTTATTCCTGAATCTTTATTTCTTGTGGGTTTCAGGAAAGGGCTGTGCAGGTAAGAAGGGAGACAAGGGGCTTTTATTGATTTTCTCTGCTATACTTGCTCTTGCTACTTATTAAGAGCTGTGGAAATTGCCCATAGCTATGCTTTCCCATGCTTCTTCTAGCTGCAATACTGTCACTCCTGTCTTTGTTCATGTCCTGGAAAAGTAGTTCCTCTAAGGACCACTGATACAACAGCAGCAAACACCTAAGTCATATAAATGAAGACAGTAAGAGAAATGCAAACACTTCACAATATTCCAAATTTTCCTATTAACACCACAGTCATTTACAGAGGTGGAGACCTTCAACCCACAATACCTACAGTTAAGCCCATCCAAAAGCACTTTGTGGCAAAAGAGATCCCATAGGATCAAGCTGTAAAAGACTCCCTTGTTTTCAACTGTGGGTCTCCTTTCTCAGATAGAGTAAGACTCACTGCAACTCTTCTTTAAGAATTTGCAATGGTGTCAACAACAGCGGCAGTAGGGACTGCAGCTTTCCAAGCATCTGTCATGTCAGTGCTAGGGCCATCAGCAGAAACAGATTGTGCTAGAGACAGTTGTCCCATGTGAACCAGTAAGATTCAGCCAAGTCTCTCCATTCTGCCCTGATCCCTGATGAAAAGGATTTTCTATGAATTGAAGGATAAATGTTATAACTTCCTTGCAAAATACAAAAAAAAAAAAAAAACCCANNNCAAAAAAAAAAAAAAAACCCAAATCAAAAAAACCTCTCAGCATGTTTTATGACTTACTTTCCCTGAATTTCTTCCAATAAATGCACAGTCTAATCTGATAAATATTCCCTGAGAAACAGCACGCATTCTTCTGTCCAGACATGGGGGAAGGGGAAATTTAAAAAGTCAACCTATGGATGACTAAATATTGATGAATATGGCGTGATATGGTGTGAATTCTGAATCAGGTTCCGCCCCCCTGCCCCATCTTCCATTTACTAATTTACAGAGTCTGCAGTATTTAGAGTCACAATGTCAACCAAAGTCAGAAGAAATAGAATTCTAGAAAGCATTACAACCATCATTAGCACTCTCTATCCTGACTACTTATCAGACACATATAAATCTCGATGCCTATGTGACTCACTATGATGAAATTAAATGAGAGCAAGCAGAGCAAATGCATGTCTACTGCTTTTATCTCTAACCGCATCAGACAGTCATCAATATATTTGAGCTACTGCAATATATTCTGTAATATTTCAGAATACTGTTATCATTTTATTAACCCATGTATCTTTAGTATTTGCTTCTGTATCTCCAGTTTTGTAACAGATAACCCCTCTTCAGTCATGACTGCATGATCCAGCATTTCATACAACATTGCTCCTTGTTCTAAAAAAAAAAAATCTTTTCAAATTTACACTTAATTTATGCCTAATATAGTGAAAGGAGAACTAAAATCAGCATGCATAAAGGCAAGGGAGCTAAGCAGCTAAGTCAGTAAGGACATTAAAGCATGTGGTATCCCTGTTCGTAACTGCATGTATTGTAAAAGCACAGAAGCTGTACGTTCACACCAAATCAATCCTCTGTTTACCCTCAGACATTTTAATCTGTTTCCTTAAAAGGACAGGTGCTGATAAAGATTTGAAACAGAGACTGAATTAAGAAAATGACAGGAAAAAAGAATCCCTGCTGCTACAAAACAGCACTCTCACCAGGATTGCATTTCTTGAATATTCTCCTTCAAGGAGAGGAGCATGTAATTTTTTATATTTAGCCAGGGAAGGTGACAGACTGAAATCAGAGTTGCTAAAACCAAAGCAGGTAGTGTGAAATCTAAGAAAGCACAGAATTGGGAAACTAAAAAGAGGAAACAGCTTAATTTTTTTTTTTTTCATCTTTAGAAAATCAGCACATTATTCCAACTGAGCTAACATGCTCAACTGTACTGCAGGATTACAAGGAAGCTGAAGACAAAGGTTTCATTCACAACTCTACTCTTTTACAAGGGATAACCTCCTGCGCAGATGTAAAGTCAAGTCACGTCTGATGAAGTTCACTTCTGCTGTGACAGGGGACAACACTTTTGGAATCAAAATAGAAAGAGGAAACTTCATCCTGTACTGTTCAGTGTCCTGTACATTGTTCAGATCAAAATGTAGTACAGGAAGTGGTGCATGTAGATAGTCATTACAACGATACTAAAAGTCAGAAAGAAGTTTTTAAGCTACCTTTTCATTTTTACCGCTACACAATTAAAATATCAACTCTTTCCAACAGCAGGCTGCAAAATACCTTTAAATATCACTGATTTTCTACCATTTACTTTCTCTTACTATAGGTCATTTAAAATAAATCATTGTCTACGATGCTTAGAAATGTACCTCCTCTAGATGCCTGTTTCACCCATGATGTCTCTGATTTGTGACATCACAATTAGCTGTCATGAAGATAATAAGCAGAATACTTTGGTTCAACTCCTCGTCCAATTAAATCAAGATTCACACCATTTACATCACCAAGGTCAAAATTACACCTTCTAACTTCCACCAACAAAAACCCATTGGGAATAGCTGAATAGAAAATGGCATCCAGTTTTTATGAAATGTTCGATAAATAAAATCAGCAGCAGGTTTGACATTTGTTTTCATGGAAACATGGATGAACCTATCACATGCAAATAGGCTATGGTGGCAGAAAAACATGCATAAATTGGAATATTTTGTAGAATTTCTATTTTCCACACAAAGTTTATGATTTTTAGGAACTTATTAGTTGTACTAGTGGCCAAATTAGAAGAAGTCATTCTACAAATAGGCAGAAAATTATTTTGCCTGTCCATGACTTACAGATCATTTTGTTTTGTTCTGAATTTTCAGGAGTGTACTGTGAGATTCTATTAATTCTTGGTGCTTACTGAGGCAGCAAGGCAGAGTATGAGACTTCTGATCGTATTAGAGAGTTATCTTTTACTACATCACTTCATTTTGTAAGTTTGTCAAATTATGTTTAATCATTGTTTCAAATTGAAAATACTAATGTAAAAATATCCATATGATATGCTAATTAGGACCAACATCAGAACTGTAGCAACATGAAAAAAAGGGAAATGTAAGACAGAAAGCTGACACAACAAATATTTTTAATCTCTTTCTGGCCTAATATGTTAATATTTTTCTTTTATCATGGAAAAGTAGCATGTGTGCTGGACTAGCAATGCAACTTTTTGCAAATGCACAGTAGCAAGATACTAATGGCTTTGAATGTTACTAGTGCACTGTGGTGACAATAAACGTATCAATGAGTTCTTAATGCTTTTAAATTACATGCCTCTGTGAAGGCAGCAAAGACTAGCACAAACATAATGCACTGTGTTTTATTAATAAAAGAAAAACCATTTTTAACTCTGTTGAGATGATCCCCTTCAGGCCTCAGGTGCACCATAGGTGATAGCTTTGTGACAAAAATAGAAAGGCATTCTCTTAGTCCTAAAATAATACTGCCTAGAAGGCATTACTTTCTTCCTCTGAAGCAAACAGATTATTCTGGACTCTCACACAGCCCTAAATAACCCATATCTGGAAAGAACATCTCAACAAAAAACATCAAACTCTCTGGCTAATGAATGATGTGCATACAGAAGGGTTAACTACAGGAGGGTCACCTCTACTTATCTGCATTGGAGACAAAAATATAAGCATTTCCATTTTTCTTTTTTGATTAACCCTTATCACTTATTATCTCCTTTTGGTATCCTTAACTACACAGCATTTGTCAAATATCAGAAGTGCTTGACAGCTTACCCTTAACAAATTCAAGAACAGAAACTGAAATATATTTCTGCAGGAGGTGAAACTGTACAGCAGCAAATAGCCATAAAGCTCATTACCACAGTACAAGAGCTGGCAAGAGGCACTTCACACAATGAGGCAAATTCAGACTTACTTTATTGTCCAGCATAACTTTACCAAATTCCTGCACTTCATTTTTAGAACAGGATTAAGAGTTACCCTCTCTATTTCTCCCCAGTGGTGCAAAGAACTCAGTGAATGATGGGGTATTTCAGTTAATTCAGCAGAGCAGGAGTTGATCAGTCCAGGAATGTAGATGTCATAACATAAACGGGCAGTGGCAAGGCTGTAAACTTCCAGGGGTGTATTCTGAGAGAACTGTGCATTACTTCATTGGAAGTAAAATAATACATGCAAAGTAGAAAATGCAGAGGAATACAGTTCTGAAATAATCAGACCAGTATTGCATATCCAGTAGTTTATTCCCATTTAGTAGTCAGTAATAAAGAAACTAGACACTGGAACATGCAGTTAAACATCTGATTTGCAAGCTAAGGATCACTGGGGTCTTCACAGCCAGTTGTTCCTGATTATAACCGTGCAAACAGAATAAGACTTGTTCCTGTTTAGTTTAAACCGATTTAAAACCTGAATTCCCCTTGACATGCTTGTTCTGCACAAACAATTCCTGTTTTATCCTGCACTGTTCACCACGGAGGAACAGGTGTGCCCTGACTAAAAAACTTCTGCTGCTCAGTGTAGAAGGATATTTCCTCATTTTTAACCTAAATTTTACCCATAGGGAGACTCTAATTTCACAGACATTGGAATGTAAGTCCTGTGCTCCCTGATGTGCTGCATGAGAGAGGCTGTGAAAGAGCCAGATCTCATGTGCTCAAAGTCCTCTGCAGTCTGGCTATGGAGAGTATTTCACACATGCAGACTGTAGCAAAGATTTCACTCCAGAAGTCATATGGGAGAGAGATAACCATTCATGCTTATCGTCTGCTTGGTGAATTCTGCAGGAAATATGCTTAGTTTGCAAGAAAAAGGGTGATTTTGCTATTCATTAGCAATACAAACTCAGTTTTTGCTTTGGATCTTTCAAAGCCCCGAAGGGTTTCTCTCTTCCCCATTCCCCATCAGCGGTAACAGTGCTTCCACAAGTTAATTCGTGTCCTCCTTTGCACCTATGCAACAAATGAATATTCTCCCACGCTTGGAGACACTTGTGCATGATGATATTATACAGGTAAAAGCTGCTCAAATTTATTATGATTAGGCTATCACTTCCTAAGCAGTCCTGTCACTGGTGTATGACATGAATTAAGATCCTTGGTTTAGTCCTTCAAGATACATTGATTCATCATAAACAAAAGAATATTTAAAAAAAAAAAAAAAACACAAAAAAAACTAACCACAAAACAAAACAGAAAAAGAATCTCAAACTGACAAAATATAAAAAAAAGAACTTTGTGGTTATTTTAAATGAGGGTTTTAACATGGACGTCAAAATCTAAGTATGCTTGAGCATATGAAATTGTTAATTTTTTACTTTTTTTTAAAAAATCATAATTCTAAAACAATTGGTAATTTATTTTATATTCCAGTTCCAAGAATAACATAGTTTTGTTGTTGTTGTTTCTGAATGACCAAATTCTAGCTTGAGGGAAAAATGGCTTCTCATCCTTCCAGTTGTAGAAAATATTTTGAAAAGATGTCTCTACAAAAAGATGTCTCCAACTACATTCGGAGACTGACGAGATGCATACAGACACATTAAAGAATAATGATGATTTCAGACATTCCTGATTTTGTGGGGACCCAATTAATTTCAGCTGCGTGAGCTATGTGAGCCTGTCTAAAGCTAAAGAAGTTAAAAGAAAAAAAAAATATGAACAGTAAATTCTCAGCTTCAGAACCCTTCTTCTTTTACTCAACTCATCTTTAATTTCCAGTTTTGCAGGCACTTAGGGATGGTGGCACGAGAAAAGAGACATTCCAACTTGCTTAATGAGAAGCACAGAACCCAATCACCTTAGGTTGAGATCATAAATTCAAATTGCATCTTTTTTTTTAAGTGATATTTTTCCTGCCTCTCTTGCCATGTGGATAAAACACAGTGAGGTCTTTTGCACAGGTAGTACAAAAAGCTAACTCTTGTCACACCCTCTGTCATCTGAAGAGAAAAAGGAGCAGCAGGGAAGAGGAAGAATGCACCTTATTCTCTTCCACTAAGTAAGAATATGGCTGCACTTACAAATGAGCCCTTCTTTTTTTACTACTTATGAAAAGTATTTCTGCAATATTTGCCACTGATATTTCATCTATTAAAACAGTAATCTTTGTGTGTGCATGAAAAGCACTTTGAAAATTGTTACCCTTAAAAAAAACCACAAAACAGAGGCAGCAAATAGACCTTAGTGCTTATGAAAGATAAAGACAATCTCCTAGTCATTTCAAAGGGGCAAGGTAAGGCCTCACCTTTATTCTCATGCATTTGCATTATTGACTTTATGCAACAAAGGCAAAGCCCTAAGTAAAGAACTCGTGGAGCAGACCAAGGGTGGCTGTGTGGAGCTGTGTCATTAGCGATGGCAGCTCCCAGGCACACGCCCTGCAGTGGCTGAGGCACTGGTTGTTTGCACAGCATTCAGATACCGCTTTGTGGTGGAATGCGAGCCATCACATGGTGTCCCTACCACGGTGATGACAACTCCTGCTTCCCATTTGTGCTCATCCACCTCTCGACACATCCGCCGCCTGGCACACTGAAGCATAGGGTAGAAGCTGAGAAACACCATCATCCTCCTCACACTCAGCCCCTGGCCAAAATCATATCTTTAGATTGCATCTCCTCACCTGTCCACAGCTCCTGATAACTGACTCACCCTCTCCTTCTCTCTCCCCAGTGATATATTCCCAGGCTTCAATCTGACAGCAGGTGCTTTAACCCATTCAGTGCTTTCTGTGGGTGAAGTAAATTATATTTCTGACTCAAAAAAAAAGAAAATAGAAAACACAAAGGTTACCCTTGTTAATATGCAAAACAATAAGGCGGTACATTACTTGATTTTTTTTTTTCCCACATATGGCAAATTTTGTTTGTTGTAAAATCATGTATTTCATTATTGGTAGGTTATTTACAGTATTTTTTATTTGTTCAACAAAATGGTACATAGTTTAACTGTTCTCTTCGAGGTGATTCTTTATTAGTCATATAATCCATTTTTCTACTGATTAGGGAAGATGAGTCAGTACTAAATATTCTATCTCCTCATACAATTGATTTTTCTGTGCTTTTTTCTTCCAATATTATTTTCTCCAACAGAGTTTTGCTGGCTATTTTTTATTAGTACAAATCATCTGCAGACGCGCTAGAGATTTCACACTAAAGCTTCAAAGACATTTTCTAGAAACTCTGGAGAACAAAGCAATTTTTCATATCTAATTCCATTCTTCTCTTCCCAGCTGATGTAACTGTCAAAGAAAATCATAGCCATGCTAACAACACAATACAAATGAACTCAGATCCATACAGACTCTTTTCTGCAGAAGCCCAGAGTCCAGAGGTGAAAATTATATATTATCCTAAACAAGAGAACCAGCCAAAAAAATCTGCTGTTGAAGACCTCACCTCTTATAGATGAGATTAATCAAGAGCAAAAACAAGCTAGTTCCAAACAGGAACAGCAGATTCCCAGCCCCTGACAGGTTTGCTCCATCAGAGCCACCAGACACAGCAACAACGTCACCAGCAAATCCACTGTTGGTGCTGCCTTCCATCAGCAGGAGAGACCCCAATCACCTCCCCACACCCCCTCACAGCCAGCTGTGTCCCTAGCCCTAACGAATCTTCTGCTGACATTTAGTCCAAAGCATCTCTTGTTTTGGTCTGTTTTGTTTAAAGACAAAAAAATAAAACCAAATCACAAACAAACAGAAAAGTACATTAAACCAAACACTTTCAATTTATATTATCTTTGGATCACTTCCTCAGTGGTCTGCCCATGGAAAGCTAGCATTTTGCAAACTTTCAACTAAAATAAGAACAATATTCAATACCAACAGGATGAAATGAATCAATCTGCCCATGGGTTAATTCACAAAGGCAAATTTCTCTTTCACAGTCTCCTTCCAGAAATAGGAAATAAACTTCTGTAGTTCAATATCCATTTCTGCTGGAGGAGAGGGCAGAATTGGGTCAGTTTGATGTTTCTTTTGGCACTCTACACTTTTCATAGGATAAAGCCTGACAAAAGGACAGACTAACAAAACTGAGCCAGAAATGAACCGATTTACAGCAGAGTAGTAAAATGAAAATGTGACTCAGTCTGGTTATTACTCAATATAACTTACAGAAGAAGTAGGTCTTTGTAAAGTCTTAAACAAATTAATTTGCCTGCTTAGCAGACTTAGGGCTTGTTAAAGGCCCACTAAGGTGCCTCATTGCTGTCAGTGCTCTCTGGCTCATTACTCTTTCCACACTGTTCAGTAGCTGGCTGTAATTCTATATTTCAGAAAAATTCATCTAACTTCAGGTATTTTCAGAATGATTGTAGAATAAACTGAATATAGAATTAGGGCAGGGGGGTGGATATGAGTTAATCTATCTGGACAAATTAGTCCTATCAGATACCCCATTAAAATCAGTTCCAAACTAAAATTAGACTTTTAATCATCTGAGCTACATGACTGAGCCATCATATGTCACAGACAGCACACAAATAAGCAGAAGCTAATGAAATACAATGCTGTACTTCAAACAAGCCAATCACCAATTTCTTAAAATTTCATCCAGAAACCTAGTGAATTTCTCTTTTTTTTTTTTTTGTTAAATCCCATCTGATGTGAGTTAATATCGAGCAAAGACATAGCAAGAAATCACTAGCTGATGAATGTCTAAGGAAATATGTTACTACAGGAAACGTTCATTTCTCTAACAGGTACAAACAAACATAACTGATGGGAAGAACACAATCAATAACACAGTTTCCAAAAATACTAGGACTGTTTATCTTAAGATCAGATTTGAGTGATTTCAATTAGATGCAGATCTGTTCTGGTATTTCTCATCTTTGCCAGCTTGTCAGATAATTGCCTCCCAAGCAACTGTGATTATCAGGCTTTCTCAGTTCAACTATTAACTCATTCTTTGACCAAAAAAAACAAAACAAAACAAAACAGTCATGCTATTTTGAGTTCTTTTTCAAAAGGACAGGAATGTATCACAACCTGAAAGGTGCTAACTATGATATAATCATTATTCAAACATATTTCTAATACCAATACCATGGCATAATAGAGAATTTTTTAGATTTCTGTTACCTGCTGCTGCATTTTGTACACAATACCATGGCATAATAGAGAATTTTTTAGATTTCTGTTACCTGCTGCTGCATTTTGTACACAATACCATGGCATAATAGAGAATTTTTTAGATTTCTGTTACCTGCTGCTGCATTTTGTACACAATACCATGGCATAATAGAGAATTTTTTAGATTTCTGTTACCTGCTGCTGCATTTTGTACACAGAGGGGAAAAACATGGTTATGTGAAGTTCATTGGTTGATATAGCTGAAATTTTTTATTAATAATAAATACTTATCCTGCATCCATATGCTATTATGCTCATCTTTCATAAGGTAAGCACACATGAGCCAGAATTACAGCTAATTTACAAGAAAAATAAACGAAATCAAATACTTTTCTACTTTTCACCTCCCACATGTGCTACATACTTTTAACTTTCCTCAAATCAGAACCACAGGCTGCTGAGAAAAAGCACTGTGCTTTAAAACGAACCATAGTGTTTCACCCCAGAGTTACAACATATGTTTGACACTGGCTTTTACACAAGAGGAGCGTGGATGCATACTGTTTCTAGAAGACTGAAGAAGGTTTGGGAATCTGTCTGGATGAAATGCACTGTATAAATATATAGATATCATCAGTATGCTGCTGTCTTAGACAAAATTCTGGCAAAAGGGAACCTATAAGAATTATTTAACTTTCTGTAATTAAAACATTAGAATAATAATGTTTCTCCATGACAAAATATTATTGGAGACAAAGGAAGACATTAACCATTGTTTAAAACAGGCCTTTCAAAATAAAAGCTGTACCTCTGAAAGCTGTATCTTTTTTTATTTTACTTCTGTTATATATTTCCTTTCATGGAGATATATCACAAAATAAAATTCTATTCTTCATTTTGCTCTAAAAATGTCTGCTTTGAACTATTTAAACTCTTTTAATTACTCACTGTTTTATCAGCATAAATAAATTTTGCTCACTGACCCATATATTTCTTATCTAAGTGAACCAAGCTACTTCTCCCTGATCACTTAGTGCAGGTTAGCCGGGCTTTGTGAGCAGCGCATAATAAAACCATAACTATGTCAATTTAAGGTCAAAAAGGCCTATTTGTGGTTATTATGGAAATCAGTTTAAATGCGAGGTGCCTAAACAATGCGTCTTTGCGTACTGGCTCAGCAAAAAAAACCACAAACAACCTGCCAACATCTGCTTTTTGAAGTGTCAGATAACATTATTTCCAGGATGACATCAAGGGCCTTCATTGGCTATGCATAAGGTCAGTGAATATTAACTTCATTTACACTTGGCTGAGAATTGGCTGGTGCCAACAATAGAGGTTTAGATCCTCTGCTGAGCAGGGTTAAAAACTGACAGAAAGCTGCCATTGAGGAAGATGGATGATCGTACTGGCTGACCCTATTCCTCCCCAAGTGTCACAGCTTCGGCCTCTTTTCTATCTCCGCAACAAAAGACCCTCTCTGAGCTTCCCAGTGGCCTTCAGCTTTATTGGTGCTAACAGGCCCAGACATTTTCATCGATTGGATTCTCTACCTCTTAAACACAAGAGCTTGCCCTCCCTGGCTAGCCAAACCTTGGCACAGATGTCTTTTTTTGTAATTGCTTCTCTGCTGTCTGTTGGGAAGGATGCAATCGGACAGGCGAACATCATGTCAACACAGAAAATGCTTCACCATTTATCTCGGTTTCCCAATGGCATTTTAAGGAAAGTGATACTCTGCTTGCCTGGGGGGTGGGAGTTAACCCTTCAATGACTCAAAGTATCTATAAAACAGAAAGAGAAGTTGCTGTAATGTTCCTCTAATAAAATTCTACTGTATTTGTCCTACACATAGTTTACAAGTTATGAATTTAGTTTTCCCAATCGATCTATTTAAAATCTACATCTCTAGGAGCACAGAAATCAATTAAGTGTTGTTACTGTGTATGCTTCCATATCACATCCTCAAGGGGCTTTTCAGTCAAGTTCAAAGTATAAGTTTAAGGCTTGAATAGTTAATAATGCAAGCATCTGTAGAATTTCCAGTCTACTTAAACATGAGGCCATAAACTTAAGAAAAATCACAAAAATACAGTAGGAGCTTACATGGATTAGAATATACCTATTACATGAAATGAAAACAATTATTCTAACATCTGAATGACAAAATGACTGGGGAAAGTATATAAAGGAGACAACAGAGTTGTAGAGAATGCTTTTGGGTTGAAGAAAAGCAAAACTGATGTTCCTTTATTTTTTTTTTCAAACATCTGCTACTGCACATTTGCTGGCAAAAGAGTAATGGATTTGACAAGCCACTTGTTTGATCCAATTCAGCAATTCCCGTCTTTCTGCATACGCCATGGAAACATGCAGTCTCCTATCAAAATTTATATATTTTCCCAGATTCTGGTCTGTGCTGCACGTGCTCTGTGCCAGACCGATTGTTCAAAGCCACCCTTAAAGGCAGTACAGCTAGCCAGGGGACTGGCCTGCCACTGAGGTGCAATCAACAGGATTACAGCAACCCTTGCTCTGCCTAACAGATTTATAGCCACAAGTGAAGGAGCATGGATTAAACGCTCCTATTAACACCATGGCTCAAGTTATCTTCTTGCAGCGACTGGCACAGCTATTAGAACTAATGGTGAACTGATGGAAACACAAATGGGCAGGAGGGCATCAAGCTGACCCTTTACAGAGATATGGGGTTTGTATTAAATAATATGGAATAATCCTCTCTAATCTGAAGACAGAAATACAAAATACAGGCGATGTCACAGAGTTGGGGGGGAAAATTAAAATGCAATCTAAGATAGCACTTTCTCTTATAGGTGAATGGTAGTAACACCCACCAAAACTACCTCTCTGCCATGACCTGGCATGGCAAAATGGATCAAATTATTTTAGTTCTTCAGTAATACTTATAATCGAGGGAGAGGTTGGAGAGTGTGTATGTCTGGGACAGGGAATCATCAAGTAAAAAGTCAAACATTTTCTGCTGGAGGAGAGGGGAAAATGGCACCATTTTCAAACTAGCTGCTATTAAAAAAAGTGTTTACTTCAATCATAAAAACAGTAGAAAAGACAACCTGGTCATATTTCAGCCATAAAATAAAAATATGTACTATGAAAAAATGTGTGAAAGTAGCTGAAGTGATTTTTGAAAATACTGCAGTATATATATTTCTTGGAACGAGACGTTTATTACATACAGCCTACTGCAATATAAAATAATGCAATTGTGTGATTGTACACCAAGATTCAAGACGACTTTTTTTTTCACTACTGGAAGGGAATATTGTCACAGTAATAAGGAAAACACATTTTTCATATTTGTAGTCATTCCTATTAAACAAACTGCTTTTAGCAAGGATTGCAAGACTGGGCCCTTGCTCTTTGTGTTAATAACAGATGGTTATGACATGGGGCCAATTCCTGTTTTTCTTACTTTCACAAGCAGTCCTAAGGGACTCTTTTTTTTTTCATGAATAAAGCAAGCAAGATTTTACCCAAGGGAAAATAAGCAGTTTTGCAACAGAAACATTTGTGGTGCCCTTTTCCACTGGGTAAAAGCAGGGAGCTCTGCCTCACTGGAATACTCCACCAGTCCCAAAGAAGCATTAAGGAGACCCAGTCACAGGTACTTGGAAGAAACAGGGAAAGAGAAAACTGGCACGTAAGTACAAAATTATAACAGCTCTCAACAGATTTCCCCAATATGCTTCAGAAACTGTTATCAAGGACAGAGATTGGCAAGGGATTCTCAGCAGCACACTACTTCCATCTGGAGTGGGTGGAACTGCAGTGTCTCCCAAAGCTGGAACTTATGGGGATTTTGAAGAAGGCAAGACAGATCCAATTTTTAACCTACAGAGATTTGTAATAGAGCACAGGAGTTTTGCCCCCATGGATAATCACAGGAAAAGGGTTCCAGCCAGATGTTCTCCTTTTCAATCATCTTAATGAGCAGCCCTCTGTTTTAGCCAATAAATCCAAGTCAACACTGATATATTTGGAAGCATATTCAAAAAATTAAAATTAAATAAAATTATGAGAAATAAGTATCTGTGAATCAGGTGCTTATCATATGTTGATGACCTTGCTGTTCACTTACACAGGAAAGTGACATCTCTCCAGAAGTCTCTACTGTCCATAAACCACCATACTCTGTGTCCCTGGCTAAGTACTACTGCTGTTGTACGAGCAGGTGCTCATCACAAGAAGCAGGAGGAGTTCAGACCCTCTTCCAACAGCACACAGGCTACCCAGCCTAGGGCAAGTGAAATTGGTATGTGACACATAAGCACACTAAGAGCTTGCTTACATCCTCCCTTAAAAGGAGGTGTGAGGGTGCCATAAGGGTGTCTTCATTTCACTGAATATAATTACACCACTGATTCTAGGGGATGGAGACAACTGGTATGACTGCAGATGTTTAAAACTCACTTCTGAAGAGACCATAGAGGCTAGAAAATTGAAAAGCCTCTTCCATCCCTGCATTTCAATGTAATATAAATTAGGGGCTGAGGATTTTCTTCTACCTAAAGGAAAAATTGCATTAGTATATATCCCTTAGGTAAATATACATTGCACTTCAAAAAGCAGCATAAGAATATTGCTTCAAGCTGAATGCTTAAACACCTCAGTCACAAACAGCTAGAAACAGAACAGTGACATGTTACCCATATTTACCACACTAAACTAAACTCTTCTTAACTGGTGACCACAGTGCAAGAAAGTGAAGGCTTAGCTCATTAATCAAGGGAGTCTAGGATACATGGAAGGAAATCCTCCCTTCAGAAATAAGGATAGGCTGAGTTTTTTGTGTATGTAGAGCTGATCTGTAACATTTCTTTGTATTCAGATGACCTGAGCAGGTTGTTTGTGCATAGTCCCAGAACATGTCCATCAATCAATGTCAACATTCTTCCAAGCTCCACTCTGACTGGTAACTGACAGTCAGTTATCTCCTGAATGTTAACTAATAATGAATACCCTTGTCACTGCTTAAACACACAAAATGTCTTTAAGTGGTGGAATTACAAAAAATGGGGTTTGTTTTGTAAGAACAGGTATTGCATTTTCACTTAGTCCTTGTATTAAGGACAGAAATAAAATCCCTTACTTAGATATTGTACATTATTTGTGCTACCAACCTGTGCTTTATTTTCTAAAAAACACTCATCTCTACTTGTCATGAAATTTTGAATCTTATCTTCTTGGATAGATGATTTTTTACAACTATAATACACAATACAATGACTGTAGCTCTGAATGTGACAGAAAATCTTTAAGATAAAAGATCAAAAGTAGGTATGTCATTGTCTACTCCTATGTCTCATTTGCCCAGGGAAAGGAAAAACTGTTTTAAAAAGATGTTATTTCTCTCCATTGTTTACCAGTATTATTCACTAACAATTCCACTGACAAGATTTTTCAATAATAGGCCAAGTAGAGACTTATTTTAACTGACAAACTAAATCAGACAGACAAGCATACATATTAGAAAGACAAAAAAATTGTGCCTTTTAATCAGAAAATTAAACAATATGCAACTAATTATAAATGTTAAGTAAAGAGAAGAGACAGTCAGAGAGCAGATTGAAAATCCTATTCCATCTGCACTGGGGGACATGATTTTCAACCCTGCTTATGATTTTAAGCACATGATACTTTCATACTTCCCAGCATCGGGCTGCAGATGAAATCCGGCTGAGACATCCATAGGTGAGATAATTAGGTGACAATGTGGAGCCTTGGGATTTGCTAACAGTTAAAACAATGTCCATTTCCTTTAGCTATCATTTGGAAGGACTTTATCACTACTCTTTTTTTCTAGTTAGTGCCAATAAAACTGACCACACTTTGAAAGCTGTCCATTTGTCTGTACAACAGACAAATGTGTCCTTGAACAATCAGCACAGAACAATGTCACAATTATAATATACTCAGTAAATAATATAATGAATGGTATTTTTTCCTGAAAAGGTACTGGTATGGGACAAACCTTTTCAATAAATTGAAGAAAAAAATAAAATGGAGAGTTATTTAATTCATTTACCGTGCAAATAAATCGATCAAGAAAAAATACGTTGACATTTTGAAACATGAGAATTCAAACATCCAAAATTCAAGGCTTGATTTCAGCTAAGAGGCTGTATCATGGGCCTGATCCAAGACAATAAAATCAAGAATACCCTCTCTTTGAAAGTATTCAAGTCACATTCCAAAACTATCTCTATGTAGCAATTAAAAACAAAATACCAAATATTATCTTAAAAAAAATCTGTTCTATGCAATAATTTTCTTTCTAATTACATTTTCTTACTTGATTTTTTAGGACTTCAAACAAAACTACACATTCTAACAGAAACAAGGGGAAAAAAAAAATCAATATGTCTCCATTTGCTTTGACATAGAAACACATCACTCCTACAAGCAAATAAAAAAAAAAAATCAGTAGAACTTTTTCTCCAGATTTACCATTCACCTAATAAATACATACATATATACATAATGCAAATAACTAATCAACACAAAATTATGTCAACATTTGGAAACACTAGAAACTCAACTAGTCAAGATTAAATGGTTTATATTTTACACGCATTTCTGTGTGTTTTATTTATTATATATATTCATATAATTACATATGTTTATATAAAAAAGAAAGCTCAAAACCTATGGAACCCATTGCTCCATATGAATGGTTCTAACTGCTACACAATGGGAAGAGCAAGTTTCAGCAGTAGCGAATAAAACCTTCAAACAGTGACTGCATGTTGGTTAATAGATATGCCCTATTTGAAGCAAGAGATCCAAATTCAAATTCTCCTCAGCAAGAAAAATAATTGACCTAAGCCTGGAAAGCTTGAGTTGAGTGAGATCATGTAAATACAGTCAGTGATCACAGTCACATGCTTCCCTACTCAGACCATGTTCCACAGACAAATTTTTGAATATGTAATTTGTTCCAGCATTAACAGAGCTGAGCTGTTCGGCACACAAACTCCCCAACTTTTAGGAATACAATAAACTTTACTTATAGAATCTCAATTGCCAGCATTCTTCAAGAATTTTCATGGTAGCTAAGCAAGGGTGCCAATATTTTAAATTAGAGATTTAATAAGTTTCTCAAGACCAACTATATCCCTCTGTGGACACAAACTGATTGATTCAAATAGGCACCACACAGACTTTCATTAAATGTATCATTTCTTCTGAAAATCTACCCATATAATAGTTTAGTGCAAAAAGAAAAATAGTACATTCAAGAAGTTCAAAAGATACTGTGTTTACTTCTCACAAATGAAGACTAGTTTGTAAACTGAGAACCTGAGGGATTTGGAGGGCTGGATACCACAAGCCATTCTAACTTTTCAGGTCAAGTGGATCAGGTTAGCAGCACAAGCTCCATACAACTCCTGAGTTTTGTTTTGATGGTCCATCACAAGTGGATGAAGGACATCCTGCCCTCCCCTATACAGGTGTTTAGACTTCCACAGAGAAGTATGCACATGTACACTATGTCATAAGACTGGAAATAAAGCATACACATGGCTATTTGAGAAAAATTAGCTCTATCAGCTGTCAGGGGACACTGGCAATTTAGTCACATCATGAGGCCACAACCAGTAAGATGAAGGGAACATGCAGCAGGTCACATGCATATGGCTACGTGAGGCCACCATATTAGTCACCTGCCAGAAGACCTCTGAATACCACTTTCAAGGGCCAGCCGCCACCAGTTCAATCCACTGTGTTGCATCCACTGCAAAATGAACACCAGTCATCTACACTGCGTGATATATCACATTCACTACATGCAAGGAAAGAATAATAACAAATTATAGCCACTAATTATGCTAGAGATGCACCATCAGTGGAATTTCCAGGTCGTGTTTATATTCACATCTCTGTATACATTTATAGCAGCACAATACCACAATTCCAAAAATTCTAATAAAGCATGCATTTAAATATGTTTCATCAACATAAAAGTTTCAAGTTTATGTATATGCTTACACTTACCTAAAACTTTAGCACTTCCCTCAGTAGGAAAACATCAACACATGATGTTACTCTCATTAAGTTAATGGGATTCTTGCCATTAAGTTCTGGGGATGGTGCCTCACCCTGCAGTCCTACAGATAGTTTTCCACATTAGGCATTACTTCCTTAAAATACTTACAACTTGTTCAGTGAAAAGTAGAAACCCAATTTTTATACTTTCTTAGCATGTTCATTTATGATAATACATAGTATCAGAATTTTGTTAAAAAAAAAAATCACCAGCCAGCCTGCTGTAGACTTCTCCAGCCTCTCAGAAGCCTTAGTGTGTTTTACAATGACACCAGGAAATAACCTTTGCATTTATCTATGCTAAATACATTGCAAAATCTTAATAGTAATTGTTTCTTAATCATGTACTTCTTTTTCTTCCCATCAATCACACACATTTGAGGTATGTTCAGATATCAGAAGATATTAACAATTGGAGTTAGACTTTTATTGGAAAAATGCTTGATACTATTATTGCAGGAGAGCCAAGAGACACATGTAACTAATCCAAATCATAAAAATTAAGAGGTTAAAGTATCAAATTACCCTTGGTAAAAAATCCTGATGTTTGTTACAGATGTGATCAACTTTATCCTCCTTAAGAAAGGCAGCAGGGCCACCCAGGTAAATAAAGCTGTACAAGTACTTGTATTGACAGGATCTGAACTCAAAAAATACAGTATTTGAGCCTGATTCTTATTGCAGGAAGGTTTTATACTTGATTGACTTTGCTACTCTAAATTAGAATTATAAATTACTTTGATATTAAGCAGAATTTTTCAAAAAGCATATATCTTCAAAGAGATTTTTTCCTAAGTGGAAAATCGCTTCTTAATGAAGAAAAACAGAAGTAAGGGAGAAAGTGTTAAATACTAAACAGACACTCTCCTTTATGTCAGCATGTTGTGTTTATTAAGGAGACTCTATGAAGTCAGAAACAGTCATTAATGGAAAAGAATACAAAAATACTTTCACCAGAGCCACCAGACACACCTTGCTGATATGTCTGAGAGCAAGAAATGAAGCAAGATTACCACAATTTCTGCCATGAACTATTAACTGGATACTATTCACTTTCACATACAACGTATTTTTCATTAATATTAGGGACAAGAGAACTCACTGTGACAGATCGCAGCAGCACAAAGATTAGGAAGTGCACAGGGATAAAAGCTTCTCTAAGTAGGGTGAAGTGTGTTCATAAAAATGTCTTAAATACATTTGCTATTGATGCTGTTTTCACAATAATGCAACATTACAGAAGAAATTAGATACACTATCTTGTAAAGAGAGGTTTCTTTTTGTGAAATTAAAGACAGGTAATGCTGACTTAAATAGTGAACCTGCCCTTTTTCTGGTTCTCTTTGACACCACAACACTCTGTGAAGGATTACAGTAGAAATCATCTACATATTTTTCCTGTCAAGTGCTTTTAATCAGCTTCCTGAATATACTTTTCTAATTCTTAGAAGGAAACTCCTACAAACTGTTTTACTCTCAATTTGGTTCCAGCTTTAAGTTTTTATACAAAGTAATATTTATAATGTCTCTAGGAGAGGTAAAAAACAATACAATTAAGTATATAAATTATATGTATTAAGTACACTTCAAAAGATACATTTTGTCTTTGAAGATATTAATTTGAACATTTTTTATTTTTTTCAATCTAAAAACTGTTAATCCACCATAAACTGTGTACGGCTTACTGTTTTTAATAACTAAATTAGCATTGCAGACAGACCTCACACAGTATAGAGCAAGACAGCATTTAACACTGAGAAGTCAAGAAGCAATAATTAATTTTTACTCTATAGTTGAAGTAGTAATAAGCAACATATTGACTGAAAACCTACACTAAAACTATCTCCGCAGTTTCTCAAGTAAAAACAGAAACAACGCTATTCTTAAGGATTTAATACTGCTTAATATATATGAACTGTTGTTGGGGAGCAAATATTTTCACAATAACAGAGGAAGCTTGGGATGCATCAATATTCAAAAGCTAATCTAGTTAACCAAACATTTTGCCCACATCATTTCCTTTTTTTTTTCAGCTCCAGTACATAGATCTCTCCATATGGTCGTCTCATTTCTTAAATAAGAACCTCAACTTCATTCCTTTACTTCAGGTTCCTTATTTTCAGAGAATAATTTATACTTTGAATTGCAGTTTTCTTGAATAACTTTCAACAGCATTTCACCATACAGATAATAGATGTTTTACAGATACATAAAGTAGATTAGGTAAACAGTTATTAATACATTCTTCTTTTCTCTGTGATCAGTTCTTCTATTAAATGATCCCTATTTTCAGTTTCTCTGTAACATACTAACTTTTTTTCAGTTCCTGAAACCTTGTTTTATGGATGGGTTTTGTTTTTTTTTCTTAAAAAGCTAGCAGTCATATTTAATGGAATGCATGTACATTTTTGATCCTCCTAGTGAGGATTATATGTCACTTCTCCCATTTGTACTCAGAAATGAAGGAAAAACTTATTTGTAGTGGCTTAATTCTGAGACATTAACAGAAACCCTGGACAAAACCAACAACAAATAACCTACTCCAAAACAAAAAAAGTCAACACAATTTCCAAGCAAGCAACTTCTTTTTCATGTAGGAAAACTTTTTTGTAGCTAAAATGTAGCAAACTTAGAAAAAGATAGCAAAGTCATTAGGTGCCTATTGCACCCTTCACAAAAGATTTCTGGGCAGGAAAAGTTTGTTTCAGAAGCAAAACGTATGGATTTGGGCAACAGACTTGACAGGATGAGATTCCATTTCTAAATACCAACTAAAGCTTCATTTAGAACAAACAGCAGATAGACTTTATGGCTAAGGAGTTAATGGCCCAGCTGTTGAGCAACCGTAGCTAATTCAGTAGTGGCATCCCAGACCCGTAAAACAGACAGTTTTAGTACTTCCCCTGTAACTAAAGGAGGTATTACTAAAATTCTCTTAGATTTCACTGCTGGCTTTGTTTTGATTTCAAAATCTGTGCACAGCAGTGGATCTGAACAAAAAAAACCCAAACAACAACCATTCAGCAAATTTAGTTTAAGAAAATGGTATTCATCAAACCTCAAGCAAAATGCAAAACTAAAATTAATTCCTGGAGACAGCAGAATCTGCAAAGAGGGGCAGGCTGGAGGGTAGTGGAAAAGAGAGGCTGGAGAGGGAAAGAGCTCTACATTCAGCTGCATTATCCAACAACTCCATTTCTAGGATCTGGGCTCCGAATTGCCCATTTGGCATGTGCTATTTCACTTCTTTCAGCTCTTTTGGAGCAAGACAGCTAGTTTATTGAAAACTAAATCTGTCAGTAGCTCTGCAGTTAATTCATTTTAGGGATCACTCTGATGGCATTATCAATGAAAACTAGATGGTTTTGACTGCCTTCATTATCTGATCACTTTAACTTCTCATCACCTTATTTCTCACACACCTTCATGTCACATTCGAGAGAGGATGTTGAATCACCAAAACTATGACAGCCTATAATCATACTTAACAAACTAATTCAGATATTTCTGGCAAAGGAACACTACAAAAATTCAATTGTATCTGAGGGCTAAAAGACAATGCAGAAGAGACCTGAAACAGATTTTATGAAGCATGAAGGCACCAGTTTTTCCAGGAAAGCCCTGACTACTGAGCAATTTTGTGTTGCTTCATTTGAAAAACACTTTTCAAAGAGGTCATGTTTAACATAGCTCCTTTCCCCTTCTATTCTCTGTCCTTTCACATCCTAAAAGCTGAAGAACAGGAACTAAGTACGTCAAAAAAATTACTGAGAGAGATTAATAAATTTGTGAAAATCATACTCTTTATGAACACTAGACTGTTCTGAAAGAAAGACATAGCAAGAAAATATATTTTTCTACCACGTCTCTCTAACAAGAAGGGAAGTCAGAAGACTAAAGGGTGAATGAAAGCCAAGACATTCAACTTTCTACAAGTTCCAAAGGGGGCCTGAAGCAAAATCAAAGCTCTGCATTTCATAGTAGAAACACCTTCAGTAATTCTTGACCATCTAGCTAGAAGGTCTTACTTTCACCTTAAAGTCTCTAGTATATTTTCCTGAAGCCTTCTAGGATCCTTTGCAAAGATACCTACCTTTTAATTTTTCTTTTTAATCAAATAGTGCATGTTCAGCTGTATCTGGTGCCTGGTATCAGATCCCACTGACCTTTCTTTAAAAAGGAACAGAAAAGGTACTTAATATGTTAGGGAATAAAAAGAGAAGGAGATAGATGCTCTGCTGTTGAACTTCTATGGGCTTCTGAGAAAATGACAAGACTCAGTGACACAGAGATACCCTCATTCTCTGCTCAGGTTCAATTAGCTGAAACTAATTACATTCTCTTCCCTAGAGTAATTTTGGAGGCAAGCGGAAGAAAGGTAACTCTTCTTCAAAAAAAGGAAACATTCAGAGTCTTGATGATATAAATGCTATTGAAAAGTTTTCTACCATTTTCCCTATCTCCACAAAGCAAAAAATTTTCAAGTCGAAAATGAAGGAATGTCAGCATAGATTACTCAAGCTGCAGGTCACCCACAGCTTTTGTGACATGCTCCCTGAGCTGGACTCAACACCCAATTTACAATATGTGCAACTTGGACTTTTTGGAAGCATGCTAATATTTGTTTTAATGACAACTTATTCACATAATGACACATTCACATATCACACATAATGACAGTCTTAATTCACTGTCCTCTATCAATAAACTCGTGGCACATCAGCTCCTAAATAGAGTAACATTAAGAAACAAAACCACAACCATAATTTACCACAAATATGCTGCATATAAGGCAAATTCAGTTTCTGGATCTGTTATCAAGTAATATCTCACAAAGTGAAGAGATAAAAAGTTTGTCCCAAGAGGAGAAAAAGAGAAGGAATGGATGCAGCTTGCTTTTAGGCACAGTGTATAGCACCTGACAAAGTCTGGAATTAAAAGCCTGTAGCTCCCTTTTTAGCTCACCAAGACAAAATGCGCAAATAGCTATAATCCCCTCCTCATTTGGAAGCCAATAAAACAACTGTTAATGCATACAGTATTATAATACATTTAACAGTAAAATGCATCCATTTGGCTTTCCCTAGGAATTTGAATTTTTGGACTTGGTGCCCAGTCATCTACGTAATTTTTCAGTTCAATAATATTAAGAGAAGCTTCCTTCCTTCTGAAATATCAATCTACTGCACTGACTGAATAAATTTAATTCTCTCCCTCTCCACCCCCAACTAACATGAAACACATGGAAAAGACATTATATATACTAGAAGCTCTCAGAATTATTTTCACCTTCAAATATCTATCAATCAGAGATCGCAGTGTACTCCTTTATATGCGTAACATACCAACTGAACTCCACTGTGAGAAAACGTCCAAGTCAGACCTATTGGGAGTCCACTACAGTTACTGAGAAGTCCATTGGGTTTTTGTGGTTGGGGTTTTTTTGGTTGATTGGATGGGGATTTTTTGCTTGGTTGGCTGTTGCTTTTTTTCCAGAACAGATGCAATACATGGTGTTAAAAGAACTGAATATGTCTAAGTACCTTTCTGGTACCTCTGCTACATACCCTTCAAGGCAATTCTTTAAAATGTAGGACTTCTCCACCTAAGCCTGGTGCTACACAACAGCAGACCTAAGATCAACACTGAGGAAATAGTTTCCTTGTATATAAGGAAAACTATCTGCAGCTGAAACTTCAGAGGCTCACCTAGCTTTCTCGTGTTTGTTTCACACAGTTTTAAGATTTTGCTTTAAATTGCATTTGTGAGCTCTGTGAAATTGGGCTCTCTTATGTATGTTAGATCACTGAGGTCGCGAACATTCTTTGTCACTCATATAATGAGAAGTGATCAGCGTACATCCAAAAGGAAGAAAAAAATATATTAACTCAGTTTGAAAGATCAAGCAATGACGAGGAAACACATGCGATCTCATTTTCCAGGTTATGTGTTTCACCACTCACGGTTGTTTCCTTCCTTATCCTTCCTAGCACTACCAGTTACTTATATTCATTTAAAAATATTAAAAAAAGAAAATAAATCAACACATCCAGTGCAGAGTTGCATATAAATCAAAATTCAATTGTTTTAGTATCTGAACTCAATAAATTTCACAAACAGAAGAGGAGCTGTATGCAAAAGGAACACATTATTCAATCACAGACAGCCAATCAAGCTAGCGTAACAAATGAAAATCCCTGCTGAGTTACAAGCTGAAGAGCTATTTGGAACTACAATGCAGCCATCTACTCCTACCTTTGCTACAACACAGCCAGATAAGGTATTATTCTGTATCTTTAAAAGACCATCCTATTGTGTTAAGTTAATTCAGCAGAGCTTTAGCAAGTGCGAGAGAAGAATCACAGACTTCTGCCCATCCTGACAGAGCACAATGCTTTCTGCCCCGAGTAGTCCCAAAGAAGTCACGCAGCACGCCAGGTACAAAGTATTTGCAGACGTGAGCCCTCAGACAGGGCTATAAAAGCTCTGGGTTAAGGAAGCACACACCAGCTTGCTTCTACCTGATCTGTTACACAGCTTGACAGTAACAGATAGCCAGTTGCATTAGTGTCAATGTTCAGATAAGTTTCTCTCGATATCTGTCACAAAAAACAGACGCAGTATCAGTGTGCCAGCTGTATTATCGGTCACTACATAGTTGATCATACTTAATAACATCCGCAAGCCCAGACAGTACACACAGACAGCAATTACAAGCGTGTGCCACAGTCACCGGGTCGTTCTGACTCGGAGCTGCCAACTCGGCACGCACTCGACAAGTGCCTGCCTACCACCTTTTCCCTCTCAAACACATTAGCTTGCCTCAATATGGGGCCAGAGTTTGTTTTGAAACTCTTAACAGGATCACCGAAAGAAAGGAGGAAAAATACCATAAATGATCCTCTGGACTGCTTCCAGAGTAGCGTGTTCTCCTAGCGATTGCTTTGGAAGCAAGCCAAAAATGGGAAGTGTTCTTGCAAATGAGCACACCACCAGGCTCAAGTACAAGTTAACATTTAATTCTTTTGTCAACATCAGTGTGGTTAGAAATTAAGAAGCCTGTTTAATAAACAGGTTACTTGAATTCCAGTTACTAAACATAATTTTCTTCTCTATCCATCCTTGCCATGCTCACTCAGCTCATGTCCCCCACCCTGTTCCTAATATACACTGGGATTTTTTTTTATTTTCTCTCCCTTATAGAAAGTCAAATAAAATTAATATGTTAATTACATCAATGATAACTAGGTCTGTAATCAAGAAGAAGTTAACTAAGGAAAAAAAAAAATCAGTCACTTAAAAAAATTCTAAAACCTCAAGACAGACTTCTACAGGACATAGCACTTAATATTTTTAACAGACCTCTGATACAGTCTACTGAAGCGTTTTGTCAAGGCAGTTTTTCACATTACAATTACTCCTAATGAGATCACCCTCTGCAGTGTATAAGACTTCATTTCTTCCCAACAGAACAATGAAAGATTTGTGTGGAGCTACAAAGGCCTCAGATCAACTCCACTCACTTCACCTTCTACTGAATTTCCTCGTAAAAACTCATCAAAAGCAGAACTGTGCTTCTCATGAGGAAAAACTATTAATAAAGAGACTCATTTACCTTGTTTTAGGGTCTCCCTAATCCTCTACAGATTTTGAAGTCCTCACACAGGCACCTCAGACTCAGTGAGTGCTGCTAGCTTTGTTTTTGAGATTACTTATGTTTCTCCTCTTCATAGATTTGTAGGGGTTTTTTTTTCCAGTTTTTCACTTACAGTATTTCTCACCAATAAATGTCTGCCTATCTTGTAATAAGCATATGGTGATATATAATTCCTTGTGTTATCTTATGATTAAAAAAATAAACCTTATATTAAATGTACATGAAAATACCTGTCTTCAAACAAACTGCAGGTTCTCTCGCTTTTATTGGAAGCAAAGACAAGAAAATATTCTCTCATGCTAAGCAGAAATGTCTTATGCCTGTAGCCCCAGTGACAGCAACGCTAAAGGGTAAGTATAATTCTAAGAACATGGTTAACTGAATTAGTGTGAATTAGGAAGTACAACTCAGTAGTCTCTGATCTGCTAGTATTTTAAAACAATCACAATGATCCCACTGCAAGTCAAAAATTTAGAGTTGGTATCATGCAAAAAAAATATTAGAGAAAGGAAATCACACTTCACTCTGAAAATGTGATATTTTGTTTGAAACAGATATCTTGTGTTTGAATTTCTACACCCTTGACACAAATCTCTAATTCAGTTTTGATTTTGTGTGTGTTCTTCCCATTACTAATCACACCCTATTCTGTTTACTACATCCACTTTAGTTTCCTTATAACTCTGTCACCAACATGAAAGAACAAACTGTGTACCTACTCATATCTGACATTGATACAATGTTCTGTGACAGGTATGACTTACTCAGCCTTACCAATAGGCACAAGAAATAACACCCTAACCAGTTTAAAATGTTAGTCCTGAACCAATCTTTATTTCTTACAACTTCAACCATTTTCTTTAAATTTAAAAATGCTTTATGCAACCACCAATTTTCATTATCAATCAAGCTCACTGCTTTAGATTACCCAGTGTAAACTTTACAGATTGAGGATCTGAAAACTTTAAAAGCAGACTGATGACGCATTTCTCTTGAAGAAAAAAAAAAGAATAATATAAAATCTGGTAGAACATGACCTATAATTTACAGCAAGTTGTGCATTTACTTACGTTCACACATGTCTCCTTTCTGCTGGTATCCTGCTTTGCAGATACATTTTCCAATAGGCACTAACCATTCACCCTCCGCGCTACAGTGCATCTTCGGCGAGTTCTCCGCCTCCTCCTCTGCACTGCTGACACAAGTTCCTCGCACTTCAACTAAAGAGGAAAACTCTGAGCCAGTCACTGTGTCAGGAAAAATAGCTAAGTTCTCAATGATGGACCAGCACTTCTTGTAGTAGACTTTGACAGAGACCAAAGCAATGCAGGCCCCTACATCCTGAAATGCAAGATAGAATCCTTTTTTGGACAAAGGTCCAATTTCTCTCACCTCTGTGTTAAGTTTCATTTTTCTCTCCCCAAGATCACCCTGGGTAAAACTTTCATCTGCTGCAATAGTGTCTATTTTTACATATTGGTTTTCTCGGATATTCCTGCCAGTGTCGTAGTCTGTTTCATAATAATACAAGTTAAAAGTTTCTTTACAAGTCCCCAGAACTCCAGGAAGACTGTTACAATCCCTCAGAGTGAATTTCAGTTCTACAAAAATCCTTTGTGCATTGCTTTTTGCAATCCAGTTAGTCCGAAGCCAGTTGTTTTGGTTTGATTCCATCACCTGGCATACCTGGTATGTTCGTATAGGAGTGTAGTTTTCATCCAGTCCACTTATTTCTTCCCACTAAAATGATAACAGACAGTTAGTAATAAACAAGAAGCATGTCACCAGATGTAGCTACTGTGTATTTTAAAAAGCTTCACACAACTCATGTCTCCCTTCTTTTTAACAGTAGATTATTGTTAAAAATACTCTTAAGCACCTAAATAAAGAAAATATATATTAATGCAGCAAAAGGTTTTCTCTCCCTCCATGTCTTTCCTACATACAATTTATAAAAATCACCGTCATATCATAGGGACAGTTGCAAAGGGGCAGCTTCAGAAAAGGCTGTTTAGCATAGCAAGTTCTGATTTCACACTGGCCTCACACACATTTCTTTAAAGTCATGATGGTTTTGAGTAAGCAAAGACCAAAAGGAGGAAGGCAATTTCACTTCCAAAGAAACCAAGGATCAGTGAAGTTGTGGAAACTGAAATTGCTTAGCATTAGAGTACTTAAAACTTGTGCAGGTAAAATTTCCAATTAAACTTGCACTTCTATAGAAAGCATGGGATCAGGTCCTGAAACTCATGAGTCAGATGATTCTCATCCCTATGTGATCAAAGTGATCAAAGTAGCACAGAAAGAAGTCAAGAGAAAATGGACAGAATCAAAAAAATCTGAAAGCAAGAAAACATTTTGGTTGTCTCATTTTTGTTCAGTCCACCTTCTGTTTTATTTACAAATTGAAAGGCAAGTGGCAGCTCCTCCTCACCTCACATTTTCTCCAGGGACTGCATCCAGGTTAGAAGGGGCAAACTTCATTTAGCTAGGAGTTCAAATGAACCATGAGACTGTGTACAGAATTAAAAACAACCCGAATGACTGAAAGTTCTTTAGTTCAAAGCCTGAGTTTTGTTGATGTTCCCTCTCTAGGTTACCAACTACATAATGAGCTGGTAAGCCTTTAACAATCCCAGAGTCTTTAACAGCCTTTGGTAGCGTGGGAATTTGCATCTCCAGCAATGGTAAACCTTCCACTGAAATCAACCAGGCAGATCTGCCCCGGTGTAACCAAAACAATAATTTGTCTCTCACCTTTTTTCACATTTCTTGTAACACTTCACTGCCTGCAGCAACTGCAGCTGTGATAAATTAGAGGAGGGGGGTGAGCTATAGTCACCCCAGGATACAGGCAACTATGACTTCTCTGGATGGCACTCAGCCCTCTGGCCCTGTGTCAATAATGCACTTAAGCTCATGCTTAAGATCAGTGACTGTATTTATGAGCTTAATGGTAAGCACATGCTTAAGTGCTTTGTGGGACTCGTATAGTCGGCACCTCTGCAGGATAGACCATCCACTGACATTCCTCACACCAGCAACCAAGCATGGAAGGTATTGGTTTCCCAGACCAGGAGTCACAGAGCATACATTGCTCTGCAAGCCTATCTGACAGCAAACGAGACCATTTTAATGTCATGGTCTGTTTCAGGAAAAAGCAGATGTGGCTGAATTGATGCTGGAAGTTATCACTACAAAATATATCACAGCTGCACATGCTGAAATGCACAGAAGTTGTAAATATCAAAGCACATTTCAAGGAGCTACAATTAATGTAGATGAGATATATATAGTATTATATATGCATATGGTATTAAATGATTGAGATAGATTATTAAAAGCTCATGGAGTTAACTGAAGTGACTGCATATGGAACTGTATTAACCTCTGCACAGAAGAAAGTCTATCTTCATAATAGATTTATTAGAGCTGAATGAGTAATTTTTTTCACCTCTAAGAGCTAGAACAAACAAGAAAAAGGGAAATAAAGGGCCCTGGACTAAAAGGGTTTTGGGTGTACCACAATAATAAAAAAATACCTCCCCATTAAAAAAAAAATCCCACCAAGATGACAAAAAAGGTATAAAGCCTAAAATTTTGCTGATTTTCATATTCTCCATTTCATATCAGGTAGTGCTATTTCGTTTGGAGTTTCTTTGAGTTGGTTTGGGTGGCTTTTTGGTTTATTTTTTATCTTGTGCAAGCATTCTTCCCTTAAAGACACCAAGCCAGATTCTGTAGTAAGATATTCAGTAAGACAATGTATTGTATCTTTGACATGAAAGTAACTGTCATGCACCACACAACAGAATCTGTCTCCTTGGGTTTTGATGTGGACTGCTCCACCAAAACAAATTACCATTCCCCCTCAAAAAAAAAAAAAAATCAAACTGAAACAAGCAAAAAAAATAACCAAAATACATTTTACAAAATCCACCTATACTTCATAATACAAAACAAATGAGGTTTCTGAGTCAAAAATCCTACTACATGAGACTGGTTAGCATCAAAGAGATTCTTATGTGTACAGTCAAGGAAAACAATACAAAAAACTAAATTCACACAAGAAGCACTACTTTTTGTGATCCCTAGCATTAAGCATTGGAACTATTTTCCATATTTTCCCAAAGCCAAAAAATTAAAGAAATATGATTTATGATTCAATTACATAATCAGAGTGCTCTGCAAGGAAAAAAAAATGTATCAGTACTTCAAGATGGTTTCACCTATGGCAGCTGAGGTCACAATTCATTGAAGCCATCTTATAGTTCTTATAGATCGATTTCCCAGAATGAAAACTCCACTTTTCTTTGTTCTGCTGCAAAATATGGTGATATACATGCAATTCCATCTGAATATGCCCTGTTCCATTGTTTTCAATTTATGATATTTTACCTTTAGTTGTCTTAATAATGTTGAATGTAGCATTTGCAGTTGAATGAGGCATTTAACGAGTATCTGACTGATATATTCTGTACTGTGATGATGGAGTAGTCTCTCTGAAAAATTTCTGTGTTTATTCCCATGAAGTCCTTATTGCATAGTAAATAATTCACTAATTAAAATTAGAAAAACATTTATTTTCAAAACTACGTTATTAAAATGGTACTCTTATGTTAATTTACAGCCAACTTTTTCTGAATGCTTTCACACATACAAATCTATCCATTAGTTTTAATTCACTTTTAATTCGTGATTGAAATTGGCCTCTACCTCTGAAACGCTCCTTTTACCATTTGTTGAATTTGACTCTACTTTCATCTTTCAGTATGCTGACATGTGTAACATGTGTTGACATGTCTTTCTTTATCTACAGGTTACCGTGATATAAATGCCACCAAGCTAATCTTTCAAACACCTCTGCTAAAGGCTTCAATCAGTGCAAAACATTAATGCTGAGGTTATTAGCCATTATACACATTGAGCCCGCATTACATTCTCTCTGAAGTCCTTAGATTAGTTTCCAGTTTATGGTTGTGTTGATACTACAGTCTTGCTTTGAAAGAAAGACACTTTCACATTTTCATTCTTCTTATTTAAAGGATTTGTTACACTCTTATATCCCTACTCACACTTCACGCTCTTCAGGCTCCAGATTTCTTAATGCACTGAAGATTAAGGGACTGATCCCCCAAGTTCATGTTCGTGCAAGGCGTCGCAATAGATTCAGCAAGACTGTTTCCATGAGCAAGAATTGTCCATATAATTTATGATTTGTCAGACTGAGTTCATGTAGGACTGAGTTAAGATAGGACAATATACCCATTATACCTTTCTGAAAATGTTCTTCCTCAAGGCTTAAGAAATAAGAGATTTTGTAACAGTCTAATTCAGACTGAAAGCACTATTGCTCAATTTTACATACATAAGACAATAACACTGATGTTTCTAAACATCTCATTTTTTATAATGATGTATTTCACAATGGTACATTTCATAGAGTGCCATGAGATTAATTTGTACGCAAGCTGGAGGTGGCCTTAACCACATAATTCGTGTCTACTTCCAGATATCAAACTCCTCAAGACTTGGGGATGTTTCAAGTTTGGAATGTAATTTCAAACACATCTGCAATATAAATGTTTTTATTTTAGAGCACTTCAATCTGTGCTATTCAATTACAAAGAAAACATCGTAAACATATTTATGATCACCCATTCTACAGAAAATGAAAAACATTTTTAGAAAGTTTCCACACAGAAGCAGATCTGTTGTTTCTAAAGGAAGAAAAAAAAAAGGTTTTAAAATACTGTGTTATAAATATATAGTATAATCCTTTGTACAGCACAAAGGAATACACTACAAAACATAAAGGTATCAAAAGTTTCCAAAGAGCCACTTGCTTTTAATTAGCTTGTACATTTGTATACTGTAACCTGAGGTTTCATTCTAAAAATGAAGAAGCCATAAACACTTGGTATGATTACTGAGAGAAATATGAGGGGGAGCTAGTTTAAAGCAGGTCTTTCAACTGCTTCAGTAAAAACTACTTGTCTTTAGAAACTTAAGTTTTGCCTGGAGTACTTACCCCATTGGGAGGAGAGGAAATCCATTCCAACTCTGTCTGTTGTGCTTTAGAGTCCAGCAATATTACTAAAAAAAGGGGAAAAAAATTAAATTCCACAGATTGTTAAATATAACAAGAGGGGATATAAAACTAAGGAACAAAATATGAATTTTTAAAAAGTGATAGAATGAATATAATTTTTGTACAGACTAATATGTCTTCATATTATTTAAAAATAATCTGCAACCACAACTATGCATTTATTTGTAAATAGATAATTATTATGTACCATTCACAGATAAGCAGATATACATAAATCTTTACAACTCCATTGCTTAAAACAAAGTGAGAGGTTTTTTAGTGCTCTAAAGTACTACTAATCAGTCATGAAGATGCATGCTCCCTCCATCTCCTTTTTCATAAGGACGTTTTCCATATGCTGGTTATTACAATCAGCTTAAAGCACACAGACGCACAAACATCTCAACACATTTCCAAACTGATTTAGACAGGACTGGTCTATACCTCGCCGAGAGTCGTCCTGAAAAAGCAAAGATCTATTTTGAGTGTCAAAGTGAAAAATACTTCCCTTTGGTGATAAAGCAATAATTCTGCAAATAAATGACAGCCAGGAATACAGAAAATAAGATTCTACAATTACCTCACACCTTGCATACACAAAATCAGACTAATTCACTTTATGGTAACAGCTTCCTAAAATCTTCATGTCATGGTGACATTTATATACAGAAAGACATCAGTTCTAGCAGCACCAGCATTATTTTCAGCTAAATGTAACCCTACCTCCAAAAGTGGTTAATCACAGCCTAATAAACCAACTCTTCAGTAGCATGCCTAATTTGAACCTATTCCATATACCTTCAGCTATAAAGCTGTTTATAACTTTATACATAGCATTTATATACTGTCTAAGATATTTAGATGTGTGACTCAAGGCTGTAACTTGGAGCAATTTCTGTCAGGTCTATTGAAAGATATTTAATTCTGGCTTTGGCCCTTTCTCCAAGCAGAATTTAACACAAAATTTCAGTGAATTACTAAAAAGATAAGATGACCAAGAAAGTTATTTCATACAATAATATATGGAATGTTATCTAAACAAGAACAGTAGCTTCCAGGCCTGTATTCCAGTAATGAAGCGGAACTACTCATTAAGGAAGTTTGATAGTCTCCCTCTAGAAAGATTACCTGCTTATGTCATTAAGCTTGGATTCAAGGGGCTTTACTTCGTAACACTTTCTATAGAAAAGCAGGTGGTGTATGTGCTGGCTTGTTAAACAAGAACATTTATAATGATCCTGAAAAAAAGGTACCACCAAAAATTTAACCATTTCAGTACCAGCACAACACATTACGCCTGCAATTCATTACACTTTTTATTTGGCAGTAATTCTCCACGTAGCAATGGCTGAGCACATCAGAGAAAGAAAAGATAACAAGCAAATAAAAAGAAAACCCACAAAGAAACAACAACAACAAAAAAAAATAACAAAAAACCCAACACACAAATCCCTGCTCTGCAAACACCCCTTGCAAAGAAATCGCGGGGTTCCTTCTGGCATCCAAAGTTACCGGGGAAGAGCTCTCCAAGCCAGCGGCTGCTGCCCTTCTCCCAGCCCGGGGAGCCCTGCGGCCGTCACGGCTCGTTCAGCAACGCGGGGAAGTGATGCGGGGGGACGGCGCCGCGCCCCGCGCACCCCTGCCGCCAGCCGCGGGAGTTCCGCAGCCTTCTGCGCTCGGAGCGCACTGGGACCCCCAGCGCGGTGCCTCCGCGGGGGAGCTGCGGGCCGTGCTCCGCGGCGCGGCGCGACGGAGAGCCAAAGGAGGCGGAGAGGCGGCGGGGAAAGCGCGGGGGCGCGGCCGCGGGGAATGGGCTCCGCGCAGGCGGGGAGCAGCGGCCTCTCGCCTCCGCTGGGAGACGCAGTCACACCCCGGGCGCTGCGCGGAGCTGCGCGCAGGCGGCTGCGCCCCCGCGCCGAGGAGTGGTGCTTGGCGGCCGAGCCACAGCGGAGCGCCGGTCCCGCGGCAGCCCCCGCCACACCCCCGACAGCCCCGGTCTGGGGAGGAAGCGCCCGGGACAGCGGCCCCAGAACGGAGCCCCGAGCTCTCGTAGCCACGGAGCGAAGGGCCAGCCCGCTCCCCGTGTCTGCGCTCGCCCCGAGGGTCCCGGCCGCTGGCAGAGGGCTCCGCAGGTAACGCGGTCACTCCCTCGCTTAGAGAGACAGGCGGACCCTGCCCCGTTCATCTCCAGCATCTCACCGCGGCTCGTATTGAGCTACAGAAAGCAAACTCAGAAAACTTTTCAGCCTTTTACCCCTCCCATCCGTCTTCCGTACCCAGCGGGGAGGGGTAGGAAACCATGCGGGGCTGCTGCCGCCACTGGCCCTTCGGCGGGGCCGGCGGTGAAGCTGCAAAGTTACTTTTTTTTCGTAACTCGCTCTTTCTTCCGCGGGAGTTTTCTGCGCTTGCAGCAGGTAGCCGCTATCAATCCCTGTCTGCCGCTCGCCCTCTCCTGACCCTCTTTTGGCTAGGTGATTTACCGCGAACATACAGACGTTATACATGCACACTTATAGATATAGATGGATATATAACTACCCACACACGTATGACACAGAAAAACCCGGGAAAGGCTACCGCCGGGAAGCACCGGCATAGCCCCGGTCAAGGAGCAATCGGCAGTGCAGAGCGGGGCAGGCAGTCCGCACCCCTCCTCGCCTGCCTCCCTATCCGTCTGCCCAGCCCTTGTCCGCTCCCCACCCCACGGCTACGAGTTATTGCTCCCCGTGTGAGGGTCTCTGTGCTTTACAGCCCCTCCAAATAAACTTTCGGAATGCTGCTGCGGAAAGGCTCCCCCCTCTTTCCCTCTCTAACCTCGCCATCGACTTCGTCTTTTAAGGACAGAGGACATTTTAACTGAGGCATTTTTTAAGCTCCAAACGATATTTTACTGCATGCCAGAGGTTTGATGAAAAATACTGACGCATCCAGCTGGGGGGGGGGGCAAAAGGAACCCCAGACGCATACATATGCAGAGGCACCGAAAATGCCCTGACTCCCCCTTCCCTGTCATGTCGTGTGTGTCGTCCCCCCCCGCCCCCGAAGATGGAGACGGACCTTCGCCTTCGGCTGTCAAGAGCGAGCAGGACGCTCCTTTAAATCATTTCGGATTTTCTCAGCGTGAAAAAAGAGACTCCCAGATGGGCTTTGTGAATTGATTTTAAACACCTCCATCAGTCTCTGATACAAAACTGCCTGGTTTGTCTCCGTGCGCGGGGGAAACAAATGTGCGGGGTTCGCCTTACACAGATACCAGTATTGGACTGATGGGAACCGGGAAGCCCCGTTGTGATACGCAGATGGTATGAAACACCCGTCCCTGAACCTCTCTCCAGCGATGCCGGGGTAGAGCTCACACGTTACAGGCACACGACGCCAGGCCGTAGGTACCCTCTAAATACATGTCCAGCCTGCATGGCCGCGAAGTGCAAAACTGCACCCCGATGCTCCTTCCCGCGGTCTGTGCCCGGCCCCGCTGGGCCGGAGCGCTACAGGCCCCCGCTGGGGAGCGGCGAGGAGCGCCCCGCAGCCCCAGCCCCGCGCCTCGCCTTGCCTCCCATCAAGCGTCCCGAGCCCTAAAACTCGGCCCTCAGCCCCTGCCCGGAGGGCAGCGAGGTGATCCACCCTCCCTGCACCTCCTAGGGAGGATCAGGGCTGGCACGGGAGAGCGAGGCTCCCCTGCACGGATCCCCGGGCCAGGGGCTCTCTCAGCCCCATTCCTCCTCATCACGTGCGAATGCCTCGCAAACCTCATTCCTGGGGGCAAAGGCAGTTGTCCCGGTCTCTCACACATACACACGCACCACCCCCAGTGAATGTCTTGCTTTTTCCTCCCTCCCACCTCAACTAAAAAGTCTTTTTTTATTTTTTTTACTTCTTAAGAGGGGGGCTGACAAGCAGTTGGCAGGGGCAGGAAGGTCCCTTGCTAAGCCACCACACAGACTTCGTGGGGAAAACCAATAAATAAGCCCAAACTTTTGTTTTCCGCATCACCTTACCTTCTTTTGCAGCCTGTGCCTCCCCCGTGTGTGCAAAGCGGAACAGCCAGACGGAGCACAAAATAATCCAAGAAGAGAGCCTACTTTGGAAAGCCATAGTGCAGGAGCGGGGTGATTTTATATTTCTAGCTCTCTATTTCTAGACACTGCCACTGCCGCCGCTTGGTGGGTGCTAGAGGACGGTGGAGAATTTGCTGTGCTAGTCTGTGGCTCGGCGCTCCTTCCCTCCAGGCTGCCTTTCTCTTTCACCTCCTTCGCCTCCGCGCCGCTGCCCGGCT
>VZRN01004441.1:302672-337685 GCA_013397935.1 Dasyornis broadbenti | reverse complement strand
ACAGCGGCTCTCAGCGGCTGGCTGGCCGAACCGGCTTCTGAATGGCCGCAGCTGGGGGGGCGGGGCCGGCGGCGCCGACCAATGACCGCGCGCCGGTGTCGGGTGTCCGCCGGTGCCGGGGAGACGCGGGCTGCGCGCGGGGTGCAGTGCCGGGACGCAGGGGCCGAGGCGTGAGCGGGGCGCGGAGCCCGGACGGCTCTCGGCGGTGTCCCGCACGCCTGGATCGTCCTGAGAGCGAGGGGACGTCCGTCCAGCCGTCCCCCAGGATTCCGTGTGCTCTCCCTGTGCCGTAGCCGCCGGGGTAGCGAGAGAGAGGGGTCGCGGCCACGGTCCGGCCCCCAGTCGGTTCGAAGCCGAGCCACCGCCGGCGGGTCCCGCCGCTGCCCCCACGCGGTACTCGCCCGTGGCCGGGTTGAGCACGCAGCTGGGTTGCTGCCACCGAAAGGGAAACTTCGGCAGAAGCTGCAGGATGGTGCCCCGAGACAGCCCTGCGACAAAAGTCAAATTCCTCGGGGCTGACATCACTTGGGATCCCTTCCCTCTGTTGCGTTCGTGTTTTGCGCCCCGCGTCTCCGGTTTGCCCCAAATAAGAACAGGTTAATGGCAATATAGGTATTATTTGGGGAGGAGAAGGAGCGGCTGTTTCGCCCCTGCCCTCGCCGGGTGTAACCCGAAGCGCGTGTAATCCACTAACAATGAGACAATTTAAATAGGAGGGGGAGGGGAAAAGAGAAAAAAAAAAAAAAAAGTGAAACCCGAGGGAGAGAGGAACTTGCCAAATCTCTCTTGGCAGCGCTCACCTTGCGGACCGGGAGAGCTTTTCTCGGGGATCCATTATGCCCCCACCGCTCCGCTTTCCTTTCTCCAAACCCACCCCTCTCGCTCCTTCAACGAATGAAACAATTGCGGGACGGACACAAAAACTTACCGCTCCCCGAAAGAGGCTGCGGAGCGGAGCGAGGTGCGCGGGGCACGGCGGCTCGGTGGGAGCGCTCCTCTCCCGGGCCGCGCCGGGGCCGGGGCCGTGCAGCCCCCGCGACCGGACGAGACGGTCCCCGCTGCGCACCCCCTGCTCAGTCCCTACCTTCACCTCTGTCCCGCTCAACCTTCCCGGGTCCGATGCCGAGCGGCACGGACCGGGTTTTGTAGTGCTCCGCTAAAAGTGCATCGCCGTGTCCTTTCGGAGGATAGACACTGCGATGTAAACAGAATAAGTGACTATCGTCTCGGAAGCAGGCGAAGGCAGCGAAGAGTGGGGGCTGTAATTGCGATTCGGTGGCAAGATTATGCGAGTATCTGAAACAAGCCTTGCGCAGATGCGGATCCTGATATAGAAAACGTTATGCCATAAATGGGAATTTAAATTGGGGGAGGTTTGTTCATAGAACCTTTAGGTACATGAGGCAAAATTAGAATTAATAATAATAACAATAATACAATGTTCAGTATTGACGGATAAACAGCCACCATACTCGGGGTTTTGAGCACTTTCCCTGTGGGCTCATTGTTTCTTACAAGGAGGGCATAGAGAGAGGCTCAAAAATGTGCTGTATTTCTTTCAGTTGCTGAATAATTAATATGGCTTAGAATATGACTGTTTTGTGTTTCATTCAGAATGCTCTGTTGATACTTTGGATACCATGAGAAGTGTAGGCATAGCACAGACTCTTGATTTTCTCATGCTCTGTCATCTGTCGTTCCCATCCTCATGCATGTGTACTCAGAAAAGGGGAGATGTACAGAACAGTGAGTAGGCTTATCTTCTTTTAGAAAGGCTATTTTGTTTTAAACACATGCAGGTATTTTGTGACTTTTTGGCAGATTTTCATGGGTGAAGTTAGTTTTCATGTTGCATATATTGTAAAAGTGATTAAAGAAGATGTAGGAAGTCTTCAACCTAGTTAGTCCTCCACAATTTCCTAGCATGAAGCACTAGCATTTTACTACACCACTAAGCCAAAATGACAATTTTTAACCTACACAATGTACCAAAAATAAGGTGTTGAGAGTTTGAATGACTATGTTTACAGAAATGCAAAAACTTGCTAAATGGACAAATTTACAGGAGAAAGGTTTAAATGGTAATGAGATATATTCCTGTCCTGCATACAATATTAGGCCAGACACTTATTTTCGTCATTACCTGCATTTATACAGGCTATACTGTACTATTTTACACAATGTAATATTGTATGTGTATGATACATGTACTGGATCTGTCCACATACAAGAATTCTTAAAGTTACACAATATATTACCTACACAAAGGATATGGGTGTATATGACTGAGTGTATAAAGAAATTAAGATATCTAAAAACAAAAGTGTATATTCCTCTTCCTGATCAACTCATTTTAAATGCCCTGTCTTCCTGATAATTGTAAATTGAGCTAAAGATGATATATTACATGTACTGCTTTGTTAAAACAGTCATGGATGTATTCACTGTTACACCAAAATGTTCCATATACATTGAGAGTGTCTATTAGTGTTGGGGGTGGTTTTTTGTGCTTCTCACACATTAAATCTTTGTGAAATTGGTGAAGAACTGGAAATCTTTTTTAGTGAATTTAATTTTTTTTTTCCTTTTCCTCTGCTTATTTATAGTGTTCTCTAATAATTCATTATATTCCATAAGATGCACATCCTGTATTGTATCTTGTCCAGCTGTGTTAGATCTTCTGCAAAGAAAAACAGAAAAAGGGATATAATACAACTGAACAAAAATGCTCAAGCTAAATGGACTACAATCCTCAGATTTGGTAACAAAACCCCTGAGAGAAGAAGAAAAAAAAAGGCTAAAAAAGAAAAGGAACTGGGAATTTCATTCAACTCAATGTGTTACTATTCAAGCATCAACAAAGGAAATGGTTAATGGGAAAAGAACAGTGTAATCCAAGATTGCCTCTTTATAGTTTTATTCTGTTTTGTCCTTTTCCTCCTAACTCAAGGTCTGTAGGCCAGATTCTGTCTTTTACTATAGTTAGAATGATTTTCTTGACATTACCAAGCTGGTCCCTGCGCTGGTACTAACTTCATACTAGCCAAGCTTCTCTGTACTGAATTGCAATGTTCTAAGCAGGCTTTGGAGAAATATTTAAATAATTTCCTCCTTAAAACTAACTATCTTCACCACAACTCTATCTTAAATTGTGATACCCAAAATATAAGATAAATTCTAGGGCTACACAAATATATGTAAGGAAATGAGCATAAGTTGAAAGTAGTTACAAAGTTCTGTTTTCACAAATTTCCTTTTTGCAGGATTCACTCATTCTTTCTTTCCCACTTTGTGTAGGGCTGCAATGAAATCTCAATATTTCAAAAAGGTGTTGAAGGTTAGCCTCAGACACCGTTTCTGTAAATGATATCGTGTCTTGATTCTGTCCACAAAAGAATGATCCTTAAAACTGGATTTGACAAAAACCCCCTTGGACTCTATTTGACAGTATCAAAAGTCGAAATTAGGTTTAATGAAATAAGGTCTTTTAAGCCCTGAGTTTTTGGTCTTAACCTAAGCAATCCCTAAGCAGTTCTTTATCTGTGCACAAGATTTTCTATGAAATGCATATTACACATTTTTGTGCAATTTTTGCCAACTTTTTAGTATAAAATTCAGTGGCTTTGTGACTTTTGAATTATAAGTAGTATGTGTATAATAAATCATTATATCAGACTTTGCATTTGGTTTTACAGATGTAAGGTCATTTACATTCCAAATCTGGACCAGGGATGAATTTTCCATACACTGTCAATTTCAGATGTTCTCCTGGATTTATAAGTCAGAGTAGCTCTATTATAGTAAATAAGGCAATGTATTAAATAAATATTATTGGTTCATAAAGAAATTGTATGGAATTGGGACTAGCTTGTTTGAAAAGCATGCTCATATAAAAAAGTTCTTTTTCTAGTTAAAATGCCAGTTTGGTTTGGGGTTTTTTAAAGCTATTTTAGTTAACACAAATCAAAAATAGTACCATAAAACTTCACACTTTAAAGTCTTTACTTATATCAGAATAGTAATAAAAATTCACTGTCAAATTTTCTCTTGGGAGATTTAAAGTTATGTTGTGCTAAATAGATACATAGATCATGTTTTCCAAATCTATGACTTTTCAATACACTTTGAGAAACATTGTCCAGAAATAGAGGTATGATGGTGTGTCATCTTGCCATTTAATGGAAATTAAATATATTCTATAGAACTGTACAAATTAAATTCACATTGAACACACATGTGAACATAAAATGCCTCTGTCTTTCCTAAGGAACAGCAGCAGAGTTGTATGAGATCCAAAAGCATGCTGTATTTGGGTCCTGTGAGACTGTTTGCCCTGATAAACCTGAATTTGGAAACTGCTTTACTGAGGAACAAGAGCCTTTGGAGAGCATACTGTCTCTTTGTTGATCATTCTTCAGGGTCTGTTAGTATATCACAGTGTGCTGTGGACCTTCCCCTGGGAAGCTTGAGCAGAACAAACCAGTGCCATCATCCTGTGATAGCATCTGGAGATATTCTGAAAGGAGATAATTTGCCTTTCTCACCTATGAATTAAATGAGTGTCTTTGTGTCTGCGTGTAACACGAAATATCCACACATATAAGCTTCTTGTTGACTTCAAGTCTTTGAAAGATTTAAAGCTCCAATTTTTCTAGGATGTTTGTCATACTAAAAATTGTGCACAGAAGAGCCTGACCATAAGGGCAGCTAATTCGTATTTAGTTAATTAATTGTAAGTAACAGATAAACTCTAGCAATATGCACCAGTGAGGTTATTATCTTCCTGTTCTTATTCAGTACAAGTGACATCCGATCACTTCCATCTGTGACAGTCCTAGATTCTTCTTTCAGCCCAGCTGAGGTGAAAAATCAGACCCAGTAGATTTCCTGTTTCCATATATTACCTCCTCTTAGAGTCAGTCTCAATCTCTCAATTTCCTTCTGTGAAAGAGCATGAAAGCATCTCTTCTCTCAATCTTCCTTCTGTGTTAGGAGGTAGGAGGGGAAAGGATAAAAGAACAGATGCAATAACCCTTATTTAGTTCTGAAAGAGAAACTACAGATTGCAATGGCAGGAGTTCCAGTGCTTTCACCTCTAGATCCAGGAAGTGTAGTGATGTGGAGCATCACTACTGACAGAAAAGCTGCCAAAGTGTATAGGAGAAGGTGTTCCTTGAAGTAGAATAATTTAAGGATTGCATCTCTCGGGAGTACAACCCTCTGCAGATTTCCCTCTTTGCCATCTTTCACGTATTCTCATCTCTCTCAAGTTTCCATGCAGATTTATTGCCACTTTTGTCCTGGTTTGTGGATTTGCCTCTCCCCAAAACTGATCTCTCAGTATCCACTGCAAGTAAACCAGATTTCTGACAATTTGTGGAGGTTTGTTTTGTCCTCAGATAGTTGATGCTTGCCAAATACACTAAATCACAAGACCTTGAATTTTTTATCTCCTTCAAATATGAAAGTGCACATGATAGTGTGTTTCATGGGTAAGTAATGCACTATTCAGAATGCATTTCCTTTTGGCTTGAATTTGCCAACTATAGTTTCAGGATATGATTTCTTTAGTATTTACCATAGTATGACTAAGGTTAATAAAAGTACCTAACAAACTGTCTTTATACAGTCGATTATGGTTTGTCTAGAGTAATATTCTAATACAAATGCAGGGATGATGCAAATCCTCTATAAAATTAAGCTACATGGCTGTATAACAAAGAAAAAAGGCTTTGCTGTAGTAGCCCCTAAAGGGCAAGCTAACCCCTGCCTGGATCAGTAAATACAGACGGAAATATAAACCCCAGTATTGCAACATTGCCTCTGGACCCCTTCTGTTTTTCATGCAACCGCATTAGCTATCTCTGTCCCCATGAAAATGTGCACCACAAAATGGATAATTTCACCCCACTCACCACTGAATAGTTTTTTTTTCTTTTAATTGTTATAATTTCACATGCACTCGCCAAGCAAATTCTTGGCTGTTTCCTGTCTAAGGCCTCAGTTCAGATAATGTTTTCCTCATGTGAGTGGTTCCATTGATCTAGATGAGAGCTAGGTGATACTCCAGCTGAATGAGACTGACACTCTTAACTAAACACTAAGCATCTTTCATGCTCTTTCAGATGAAAAGCACTTAATTTCAAGAAATCCTTTATTTGTCCTTTTGCACGTTTTTCTTGAGAAGGTGAATTGAACTGTAGTGAGAAAAAGAGTTAAATGGTGCAGTGGGGTGTGGTTTGTTATACATTAGGTTTTTTGTGTGTTGTAGGTTTTGGTTGTTTTGTGGGGTGGTTTCACTTTGGGGTTGTTATGTTTGTTTTGCCTTTTTTTTCTTTTTTTCCCCCAATGATGGCACAATAAGCAGTTGTCACTGAACTGTAGCATTGCCAGTGACGTCTAGGTCTTTTTCTTAAGTGCTTGCAATGAATTTAGAGCCCATCAATGTGATTGAATAGTTGTGGTTTTTCATTTTCTCCTTCCTTCTCATGAATAACATGGCAGCTGTCTATGGTATTTCATCTGTCATTGTGTTGCCCAGTTGCTTAGAGGTAGGGTTTCTAACCCAATGCATAACCTTTCTTAATTCTGGCTACCCTGAATAATCTTTCGCTACATTGTTGTCTACAACTTATCTGATAGGTAACAAATATATTTGCTATTTATACTACATATCTTGGAGTATGCTATCATTTCCTTGGGATTATGATTAAATTAACCCTTCATTTTCTAATGCACTTTGTTTTCCATCTCATAGCTAGACTGTAATTTTAGACAGGTGTCTACCTCGCACTCTGTAATTATTTTGGTCTTAACAGTCTTCTTTGGGTAGACTCAAAAGACTGTCTTGTATACATTTATTTAAAATGTTATTTTTTCCCATTTTAATAGCACAATCCAAAACATAAAAGTACTCTGTGATACATGAATTAACAACATCTTCTATTTCCCTTCACTTTTTAATTTCATTCTTTACCCCCTTTTCAAATATAACCAAATATTCAAATAACGTTGAAGGAAAGGAAATGAATTAATATATCTGGCAGATTGAACCTTAAAACCAAAGAATTCAGATTTATGCTGTCTGTGAGATAACATGATTTTGTATTTTTTTACTCATTTCATTTGTGCATTACCAGAAAAATTTCTGTAACTGCTGTATTAGTGTAGTAAGCCCCACAGTAAGAAATCAACTTACCTAAGTGAACTTCCAGTATTAAAATAAAAAAAAAATGTAAAAAGGAAAAAAAGTTAGTCTGCCAGATCAGGGCATCTGCCAAGGATATTTTAGAAGAAATCTACCAACTGGATTCCAGGAGAAAAGATCTACACTTCTTTTTCCTTTGTTGTTAACATATATCTTCCTAATCATCCCATATGGGTAGTGGGAGTTTGTTTTTCCCCCAAATGGTCACAGTTTTGTCAATGAATGTTGCTACACAACAAACAAACAAACAAACAAACAAACACCCAAAACAAACCACCCAAAAATTTGCCATTGTGTGCCTCTTAAAATTTACAGTCAAAAGACGTGGCAGGCTGAGAGAGCATTGAGTCACCTTTGTGTCCTTCTCATTTGGTAAGCTGAAAATGTCCTCATTGTATTCCAAAATGCACTGGGGTCCTGTAAAATTATGGCACGCTCCTAAAGCTGTCTGGGGCACTGCAGGACCAGTTTCACCCTTTGCTATCTGGAGCCCTGTCCCAACCCACTCTTCCTTCCCCAGCCTGGCCTTACCTTTGCCCCTTGCTATGATTTGCAAGTCAGTGCTCTGTAGGTTTTCTTGAGGCATGCTTTCAAAGGCTTTCATTCTCAGAGAGCAACAGAGAAGCTTTACTGCTATTCCAGCCTCTTTGTCCTGCCATATAATGTGCCTTGCATAAGACCAGCTGTAGGATAATTAAGCCAGATTTTAGGTGCTTAATCAGGCTCAGCAAAATACCCTAGTTTGTCACATTCCTTCCTGCTGAAATCAGAACATAGCTTTAAGTCTGCACTGCCTCTACTGTACCTGTTAGTAACTGCTGGCAGCTGGCAAGAGCTTCATCTGAATTTGGATTCACTAGGAGATTATTTAAGATACTTTTCTTTCAAAACAACTACTGTACCGTATCTGTTCATACTGAGACTTTTCAGCACATTTATTTGTCAAATATGCATATGTATGTGTCTACATACATAATTTCCTCATAAATTCAGTAGTCTTAGATAAATGGAATGTAGAGATAATACAGTTTCATGCACGAAACACTGTTTATAGAGGGCCAGTCTCTTATCTCCTGTGAATTGACATAATTGCAACAACATTATGCTAGTTGGGGCTTTTTGGCAAGAATTCATGACAGTTACATAATTCATTACAGCCTATTCTAATATACTGAAATCTATGCATATTTTTAGGCATAGCTTGTACATTTCCACTGATTGCAATTCTTGTGAATTCCCTTTAGACATGCCCTCAGGTTCCCCCTGGAAATGCTTCTGTCACTGTGTCACTTTGAGAGTCACTGTGGCAATTCTTCCACCTGTACAATTCTCACAGAAGTCAGTGCAGTGTTTAGATGCACATAGGGAATAGGGCTGGATGTTGGTCAAAGCACAGTAGGTCCTGAGCTCTTCTAACAATCCTCCACACACGCCTCCAATTACCAAGTGCTGTGAGCCTGAGCCTTACCTGATGTGAGCCCCTGGAGTGAGTGTTTTTATGCACCTGCTAAGATTTCTACCTGCTAAGGCATCTAACTTATGAAGAGTTATACAATTTACAGCTTTCAAAAGTTGTCTATCTAGATATTAAAAACAAAATTAAAATCTACAGTATCAAGTATCTGGATAATATTAGATTTTGAAGGTAACAAAAATTCTGCGTGCTTTTGGGAGAACGGAGAGCGAGCTCTCCACCTCTTCTCCCATTAGCTTTCCACCTGATTTTTCTAGGAGGCTGGGAGTTATTCCTGAGGAAGTTTGACTTGCAGTAACCTACAGTCAGATAGGAGATGTTTGAACTGCCTTCTTGTGCACATCTTCACTGAGCTGTAGTACTGCCTGTCCTCGGGAAGCACCCTCTCTCACCTGAGGGCACGGCAGATCTACGTGACTCCACTCCCTCACTGTTTTTGGCTCTGTTTCAAGACTGTGCTGGAGGAACCAGAGGAATGAGGGAAGATTAAGTGTACAGCTTGCCTCGACCTCCTCCCTGCTGAACTGGGGAGAGGGGCAGCTCAGGGAAGCAGAGTAAAGCAGGAGTAAAGGCACAAAAAGGAGCCGCTGCTGTGCTCTGCAGAGGGATGTACTGGCTTATCATTGTGGGAACTGTCACAGACACAACAGTTTTGTTGCTGTTTGGTGCAATTACTGACGATGCCATCGGGTATGCTCTATTATCTGTGCCTTACCTTTTTTTTCCTCACCATCAGTTTTGCTGTTCATAGGGAATTATCCAGTTCTCAGAAAGGTGTAGCTTTGATTTCAAAAGGTGTCTGTCTGTATCCAGATGATGAAAAGCCAGACGAGTTCATAAGGAGGCTAAAATAACAAGATTATTTTAAAACTACATTTGCTTATGTTTTCTGCTGTTACATCTCTCTAGCATGCAGATATGAGTGATAACCCCACTTCACTGACAGTTAGGTCACATTAATCAGGCTACTTCTATAACTGCTTCTTTTCACCTGCAGCTGTATATTACTGTCCAAAGGAGTCCCACATAGTTATGGCCAGTAGGAAACAGCTTTTCTCAGCTACATTTTGTTTTGCTATATTGAAAGAATTTAGTTCATTCATATCAGTTACACTAACTTCAGTGAAAGGTAAAATGGATGTGTAGCAGTGTGAGCTGAATCACTGTGAACTGCTATAAAACTCTGGAACCTGGCTTTCAATGGACTGCTTAACACAGCTAAGAAGAGCAAATCCCAGCACAGTTTAGCTCACGGAATTGCTACAAAGGAAATAAATGAATGAAAACTGCATGATTAAATGCTTTCATCTGGAAATTTTGGTGCAATATTCAGAAACTCTACAAATTCTTCTAATTCATCATACTCTTTGTTTATTATTAATAAATTAATGTGCTGATGGAAGGAATTCATTACCCTTTCTACACACTTCACTAGTTGCAGGTCATTTATTAATCTGTGTTATCTGGTAAGACTAAAACCAGCTGTAATTACATTGTTAAACATTGATTAATAAGCAGCCCACATCACTAATATAAGCAAGAAGCAAGATAAAAAATCTTTTTAAAGATTTAGAGTAAAATTTGAGCATTCCTTTGGGAATAAGGAAATCTGGATCTTCATAAATATTCATTTTTATAAAATTCCATTTGCTTGCACAGCTGTATTTTTGAACACCTTTTGGAAACAGATTAACAAGCAAATTCAATTACACTAGAGTAAACGAACTGCATTCACAAAGTGATATTAATGCACTAAGTGAAACATTTAGAATGAAACATTTTTTAAAAATAGTCTTCAGCTAACCATGCTTTTTTTTTTTTTGCATTCTTAGTTTAATCATATAATTAGGCATACATTTGTTTCAAATCCATTTTTATTTTGCAGATTTTAAAACAATATAACAATTAGAAATACATTATTAAAAACACTGAGGATTCCTAGACCTTGCTTTTGTAGGTTTTCAATAAAATTAGTTTGATTGAAGTGACACAGATAAAATTATTACTTGTCAGAAGCTTGGATTATCGTTAAGGGTAAATAAGCAGAATGTCTCTGGCACTTGATAAAATTGGGGAGCTGATTTTTATGATATAGCTTTATGGGAAATAAATCCAATGGAAAGAAGATGCTTTTAGAAAAGATGTTTAAAGACTATCCTCAATTAATCATAAATGACAAATCTCATTATAGCAGCACTATTGTTAAGGGTCTGTCAGTATTTCCATTACAAACCTGTATTTCAAAGATTTATAAATGGGCTATAGAAATTAACTCTGGGATGAAATTTGCTGTTCACCCTGTTCACTATAGGATTATACTTTCCTCAAAAACTTTAAGAAAATCTGTTTTACCTTTTTCAGTTGGACAGCTTCAAAAGAAACAGAAATGAGAAGTTGGTGGCTTGTTTGTTTACATAATTTTAAAAAAAAGGACACAATTTAATAGATCAAGAGAACTATGATTCTATAACATAAAGGATCTAACTTGCCTGGTTTTTCTTTCTGTCCCTGAAAGGACGACCCATTTTAGTGTGAGTTCAGCTTGTAGTAGGGCTGCAATAGGACTGCTGAAATTCTTTGCTCTGTCTTCTAATCCTTTTAGGTTATGTCTTTCAATTTCTTTACTAATCAGGGATTTGAGACCTGTTTTCCAGCTCATCCAAATTTGTGCTAGCCCAGAACATGTTCAACCACTGGACTCTCATAGGACTTTGAAGCAGAGCCCATTATTTCTGCAGAACTGATTCTGTAGGGTGCAAAAATAAATATTGCTAGAAAGTCCAAGCAGTGTAAAGGTCAGTAGTGCTGTGGTTCTTCAGTATTATGACTCCGGAAGGTAGACGTCCTGTCAGACTTTTGAAACCTCTCAGAGAGATGGGGAGAATTCCTTAAGGGCATTTTGAAGGGGATCAGAACTATGTTTTGAGATCTATAAGTACATTCTCTGTACTCAAGGATGTTAGAGGTGATGCAGTAGTTATTTTGTACTGTTCCATACTTGGGAGACAGGACTACCCACAACATATGCCTTTGATAGGAGTAGGAGTACTTGTTTTTAACTAAAAGAGGGCAGATTCAGACTAGAGATAAGGAGGATTGTTTCATATGGTGAGGGTCATGAAAAACCGGAACAGGTTGCCCAGAAAGGTGGTAAGTGCCCCTATAAACGTTCAAGTCCCGTTTGGATAAGGCTCTGAGCAACCTGGTCTGGTTAAAGATGTTTCTGCTTATAGAAACAGGTTGGTCTAGATGACCTTCAAAGGTCCCTTCCAACCCAAACTCTTGTATGATTGTATGATGTGGAGATGATGATAAGGAGATATCATTGTCTGTCATCTGGCAGTGGTTTTTTACATATTTCAGCCAAGTCTGTCTTGGTAAGCTGTGTCTGTGCAAGTTCTCTCACACTGGTGGTCTGGCAGAGGAGATTCTGTATCCCACTCCTCAGCTGTCTGAACCACCAAATCGGGAAGCCACTTCCAAATCCCCATGGGGAATTTCATCTGCCCACGCCCAGGAATCATTTAGGAAAGTGCTAGCTGATCTGGCCACGTTCTGCTCTAAAAGCACAAATAGTTGATGTTTGGCAACATTCCACACTGTTCTTTTATTTACTAGTGCAGATAGAGATTTTAAAGTTATTCAAACTGACAAGACAGCTAGAGGTTGGTTTGGACTGAAACAAAATCTGTAATCAAGGTGAAGTGTGCCCCATTCTAAATGGGGGAATGCAGCTTGAGAGGGCCAGACCTTCAAGCTGACGAAGATCATGTTACCTCTAGAGCTGGTAGCCATAAATGACCAGTGTATAGACATATGCTGATACCTCCACATCATATATCTGAAAAATTCCTGGTTTTTAAGGAGACATAGGCTGTGTTCCTGAAGAGATACAGTGTTTGGATGGCTGTCCTGGACATGCTCTCTCATAGGAGAAAAATAAGATAATCTTTTGTCCACTACTGCTGAAAAATTGTGTTCTTTTCTTTGTAGTAGCCTTGGAATAGGCACACGCTAAAGATCACAGCCTGCTACCTGTCAAATCAACCTGCGAATGAACCTAGCAATGACAGCAAGTGACCCTTGCAGTGACTGAACGAGAGACTGGCATGCATGGTCTGTGTGTACAACCAGACAGAAAGTGCCTCCATTAACCACAGCCCTCACTTGGCTGGCTAAGGAGAGATAGCACCCTAGAGCCAAAACTCAAGCTGAATTACCAAGAAACTAGATTTGAATAAGTAGTAAAAAAAGGAAAAGAAAACAAAGCTTATAGAAAGAAGATACTCAATATACAATGGCAAGATTATTGATGTCATGGTTACTGTGCAGAAAATGATAAACCTGTTGTTTTTGTAGAAGACAGAATATATGAAGAACAAAATGCATGATCTTGTGTTTTATTTTATTTAGAGAACAGCATTTATGATAGTTAAAATCTAGGCTGAGAGGATGATTAATTTGGACAGCTGATGCTTAAGGTACTGTGGAGAAAACACCTTCCTATTTTATTCAGGAATAACTTACTTAATATTTCAGGTGGAGAGCAGTTATGTTGTGTCACTTTTTACCCATTTGCTGTTTGTCTTTATACAATGTTGACCATGCTGAGGACAGCAAAAGCTTTCTAAAATATGATGTTCTCTTCTAAGAATATAAAAACAAATTCAAAAAGAGGTGAAACCGAGGCAAATGATAATAAAGGGAAGTGGGTCTAGTGAACAGATAAATAAGTATTTTAAAGAATTTTCTTTTAAAAACTATTCTCTTTTCTAGGTATTTAAACAGTGGTATCTTATTAAAAAAATAAACTTACTGAACATCTGTAAAGGGAAAAATGTGAGTACTGGCCTGTTTGCAGTATGCAGTGGGTCTCTTCTGTGTTTTGGGGTGGTATAACCAGAATTAATGTCGCCAAACAGTAATTTTTCGTAGACATTCATTGGTAAGTGTATGGTAACTTGTGATTGCTGATAATTTTTGAGACTGAAAGATGTGATATGTGAAAAATGTAGAGGTTATTTGTGCAGATAATTACTGTTTGAAAAAGCTACATATCTTTTAACACATATAAGAATTTCTAAAAACAGGATTTCCCTTTAGTCCATTATATCTGTGTCTGTCATGGACTAGAATCTCTACTGTAGGACTTAAAAAAGCAACCAGTTACTGACTGTAGATATAACTTCATAACATGGGTGAAGATCAAGCAGATCACTTCTGGCCTAAAAATTGTTGATCCATCCAAACTTCAACGAAAGCAGTCAGTGATTCCTTACTCAAAACATATCTAAATATTTGGGGACTATTGTTAACCAATAGCCCAAACAACAAAAATGAAGAGGAGTTACTGAACAATATTGACTCTAAGCATTGCATCTGCTTAATGACTCACATGCAGATTTATCAAAAAGATCCTTTAGCTCACTCTTTCACTGCAGAGTTAATTTGAATACGCTGCATTTGAATTGTTCTCTTTTGATTAGCCTAGCTGGACTGAAGGTGTATATTACATAGTGCTAGCATGTGAGTGGTCAGGCCTGGCCCAGTGCTTGGTGTATGCCATTCCCAGTCTTTGGGGCCAGACACATATGCACAAACAAAATATTGATGGAGAAATTCCTTCATATAGACACACAGAAAAAATTGCAAGACCATGGAGACTGAGCAGAGAACCACCTCTGACTGTGCCGTCCCCAGCCTGGTTGTATGAGTATAGCTGCTGAGTTGTTTGTTTAAATCTTTTCCTGTATAATTTCTCAGGCTCACTGCCTAAAACTGAAAGCCTCCATGAAGGCATGTTAAAGGATTTATTGCTATGAATAGGACTGAAGTTAGGAGCAGAACTGGAATGAAAATAGCCCCGTAGTTTACCTTGGGATGATTGGAAAGGATGGTATCAACTTATGAGAATGTGTGGTATCAGCTGATGTTGATGCACAACCAGCAGACGGTGCGCGACTTTGCCACTCTTCTCTCATGTGCACGCTTGTGCCTTCTGTGGCTGCGGTGCTGCACCATGCAGGCTAAAGGAAATTTAGTGAAGAGAGAAGCTCTGATGTGCCTTTGAGGAAAACACAGAAGATTCTCCAATTGTGCCTTCTGTTGCACGTTTTGAACAAGCATGTTTAAATTGCCACAGCTTTTAGGTGAGTTCCACCAGCCAAGTGATGTAACTGGAAATGTTATGGTATAAATTCTGACAGTTTGGTTGTCTCACATTGTCTGTTTCTTTCTGCTAGAATTATAGCCTGTCCTCCGTAGCAGATCATGGGACCTAAGCACAAACATGGCTTTTGTGTCTTATGGTGGAATATTTGTAGAGAACCTGTTAGTCTGCAGGATTTTCTGTGTCCTAAGGCACCTGACTGATAGTTGTGCAAAAAATGAAGCTGTAGATTGTGCTGAAAATTCTGCATTTTTCATTTTCCTGTAGGAAAGTTCCAATGCAAAATGAAAATATTTTTCTATTTGGAGGTTTTTGGTGGTGGTGGAATTTTATTTTCTTTCAAAGAGAAATGAGAAAAATTAAATTAGATTTTTTTTTTTTTCCAGAGAAATACCTTAAGAAAAAACTGTTTATCTGCTTATTCATTCATTTTAATAAGGAAGATTTTTTTCAAAAAAATCTGCCTAACCAACTTTAATGATATATTGAGGATTATTAAGAGGAAGATACTGCAAAAAGTATGCCTAAATAACTATAAAGGTGATTTAAAAAGAGAGATAACATCACAAAATAGAAATAGCTTTTAGATGTGGCAGAAAACAAATAAAAGCTATATCCACACAAATTAATAAAAGAGGCCATGGCCTGTTCTTTACTCCTGTTTGCATCTCCTCCCTCCTAAAAGAGGTACGGCTCCTGCAACCAGTCCTGCTGACTTGTCACACACCTGAGTTAGTGCTGGTCACTCCAGGCAATTGCAACTCTGAGCCTCTGCTTGCGATTACAAGTGTGCGTAGGATAGACTGTAGATGGTCATGGGTCCCTGTTTAGAGCCATGCCCTGATCATGCTTCGTTTCTTAGTGGAAACGTATCAGAGTAGTGTTCTGCAAAATTTTGGTAGCAGTTTAGTTTACCTGCTGATCTTGATCCTCAGTGGCTACAGAGCTTTTTTCTGTAGTGGGAAAGGTGGGAGAGCCTCACTACAGATGAGCAGAGCACAAGAAAAATCTTTTGGCCTGAAATAGGAGTGGCCTGTTTTAAATGATCATTTTTAATAGAGTGTGAATCACCACCATGTCATCAAGATTATAGCAAAAACGCATGAGAAAATTCTGTCAATAGAATGCTATTTCCATGGACTATTTTGTATGATTACAAATTGCATTTGCTGTAATAAGTTACAAATGTAATTTATTACAAGTTAACATCAGGACAGAGACAAGTCATTAAAAATGTATAATATACAAAATTTTGTTTCTCCAGATGAATGTGAAATTTCTGGGCTCAACTCGCCTCATTAGTGTGTGACAGTGCCAGGAGATACTTTGATCCAGAAGGCTGGATATACATGCTGTATGCCATAAACACATTTTAGTTTTAATAACAATCCAAGAGGTTCAGCATATTCCTTAATAAAAGATCAATGCAGTGATATGATTAACTGCTCTGTGTTGCATGCTTTCCATTTGTGAGAAAAGATAGTTCAGGAGCTGCAATGCAGTGAATAGCAAAATGACTAATTGACAGGCAAGATGAAGGTTTTCCTAAGGGTTTTTTCTTCCTCCCCGCCCTCAAGGCTTTCTTTGTTGTTAGAATGCTGTTAACTCTTTTGTTTAGGGTCTCTTACCTTTAAACAGGCTTGTGGAAGAGCTTTTCATATTTTTAGCAGTAGATTTACTTGCTGAGTAAATATAGCTGATGAAAGAAAAGCTGGTGATCCATAAAAGACCAGGCTGCAGGGATCCTCATTAATCTTCCAATAGTTTTTGCTGTCATTCCACTTTAAAGTTCCTTGCCTTGTAAAGTGTTTGTGGAAAACGTAGGAGCACTTTTGCCTTCCACTAAGCAGTGATTTCCAGCCAGATCCTGACAAAAGCTCTCACTCCCTTTCAACTAGTTTTAACTTCAACTGTGTCATTGGGCAGGGTTCTCAGCTATGAAAGGGAAACATGGTTTAATTGAGTTTTGCAAAAGGAGGACAAAGAAAAAGCCAATTTTCTTGTTATCTGATGATGGTAATGTGACTACAACATTAAATGCGTAAGTAGGTTAAAATAGTAAAACAAATAAAAAAATAGAATATATTCAAATTTAAATAAGAAACTGTCCTTTGGAAATCTTGACTTCTCTTGCAGAGATAATGAAGCATATGGCATGAAATTGAGAAAGTTAATATAATTAGCTGTGATGAGTTATGGCAAGATCATGAGAATATTAGGATGGAGGCCTGCACTTTAGAAACTGTTTCAAATTTGGGATTGCTGAGCTGACAGTCTCTCAGCAGGGCTCAAAGCATGGTCTGCTTCTCCTGAGGATGGTTAATCTGACTCATGTTCAGGCTATATCTCCCATCCTGTCCAGCGTTTTAGTGCATCCATCAGATATGCTACCAGTACGTCTTTAGCGTTTAGTAGCATTTAGTAGCGGTAGCATTTAGCTCAGGGATCACTGAATCATGGTTTGGGGTGGAAGGGACATTAAATGTCACCTAGTTACAACCCTCTTTCCAAGGACAGGAGAACCTTCCATTGGCTCATTTTGCTCAAAGCCCATCCAACCTGGCCTGGAATGCTTCCAACAATGGGGCATCCACAGGCTTCTCTGGGAAGCCTGTTCCAGTGTCTCACCACCCACATAGTAAAGAATTTCTTCTGAATATCTAATCTAAATCTGCCCTCTTTCAGTTTAAAGCCATTCCCTCCTTGTGCCATCACTACAAGCCCTTATTTAAAAAGTCACTCTCCAGCTTGCTTGTAGGTCCCCTTTATGTACTGGAAGGCTGCTGTAAGGTCTCTCTGGAGTCTTTTCTCCATGCTAAATAACCCCAAACCAGCTCTTTCTATTGCTCTTCATAGGGGACAGAGGTGCCCCAGCCCTCTGATCATCTTTGTGGCCTTCTTCTGCACTCATTCCAGTAGGTCCGTGTTTTTCTTATGCTGTGAACTCCAGATCTGGACACAGCACTGTGGAGCAGAGGGGCAGAGAGAATGCCCTCCCTCGCCCTGCTGGCCACGCTGCTTTGGATGCAGCCCAGGATACAGTTGGCTTTGTGAGCTGCAAGTGCACATGGCTGGGTCATGTCCAGCCTCTCATCCACCAGCACTCCCAAGTCCTACTCAGCAGGGCTGCCCTCAGAAGAAGTCATCTAGAATAATTCAAGCTCTTTCATTGAAAAGAGAGAAGGGTATCAAATAGTTTTAAAAACTCTTTTGGTTCAAAGGGTCAGAAGAAATACAAATCACCAAAATTCTACCAGTTTGTACCAGACTAAGGGGAAATAATTTTTGCTAAAGCTAGGGGAAGTGAGATATCATCTTAGATAGTATCTCCACATTTTCACTAAGACACTGCAAAGGCTTTGAGACAGAACATATTTTTGGTCGTCTTTCAGCTGTATTTGGCACACTTCTTTTCAGAGCTAGGTGAAAGTATTTTAGTGGATTAATTTTTTTTTACAAAATGTAAAGCCTTAGGGAAGTGGAAAATATTTGATCTGGAAAATATTTGATCTTGGATTAAGTCTGATAAATATTTTTGGTGGAGCAAAAAAAAATTTAAAAAAAGAAAAAAGAGAGAGAATAAGAAACACCATATTCCAGTTCAGCATCCTTGACACAACCTTCTTTTTGATGTAAGCATCACTGAGAAAATCAAGAAAGTCCCTTATAGTAGAAGTAGTGATACTTGCTTCTGGTGACCCTTCTACTGAAGCCTTCTATGGGACTGCAGAGGCCAAAGTTTTGACTTATTTTCTTTTTGAATTGAAGCAGAAACACAAATTTGTGAGTATCGGCCCGTCTGCCACATTACAGCTGTTCTGGTTTTTGTGTAGTACTGAGATTATCCTCAAGACACAATCTAAAATTTAAGAGGCAGTTATGTGTGGCTTAGATTTATACAATTAAACAATAGTAATTTTGTTTAAACCATTTTCTAGAATCTGTCTATAGTAAATGACAGGTCAGCAAAACAGTCTTTAGACCTATCTAAGGATCAGTTTGAGCTCTGAATCTTTCTCTGCTCATGGTAAAGGGAATTAAGATTATTACCTAAAACTTTGTGTCTTTATGGAAGTAGGTCAAGGTTGGGTGATAGGAATCCCTGATGGGGCATCTGCTCTTCTAGCAAATCCTAGACTTACTTACATTTTCATTCTGTGACCTAGTGAATAGTTATTTATTTATACAATCAACCATAATTAAAAAAAAAAGTCATAGAAAATCACAGCTCTAAATTACTTAAGAACTTATATTCTTCTAGGAAAATGAAGATGTTAAGAGGAAAAGATTACCAAATACCCTGAAGGAAATATTTGTTCTTCTAGAACAAACTAAGTGTTAATTTGTGTCTGAAATTTGATTTTGCTTTCATTGAATTACCTGTGCAAACTGTCTATCATTATCCCCAATGCTATAAAACAAGGTTATACAATAAACACGGCAAGACAATAATGTGTTCAAGAGATGCTTTATAGATTTATCTATCTTTGGTAACATAAATGATGGTCTTTTCTATTATTTGGCCTCAAAGTGATCTAGAAACTAAAATTTCTCCTATAGATAAGAAGTCAGATCAGTCAGATGCAGCGAATATTTGGGGTTTTACAAGCAAGCCCTCAACATCTACAGAAATGGCTCTGTGGCAGACTGGCTTACAGTGTATAGGTCAGCCTTAGACAGATGGCTAGTCCCTGAGAAAGCCTTCTACAGTGAGTTACAGGACTGCCTGGGGCAAGCTCTCTTCATGGAAATGAGCTCACCTCTTCCTCCATTCCCAGATTCCTAGTTTTTGGAAACACCTGTTCCTTAACCTGGGGCTTCTTAGCTCAAGAGAGTTACTTCGGCTCATTCCTTTGTAGATTTGGCTTTGTATACTTATCTTTGCCTGCTGGGTAGAGATGGAGGGACCTTTCCATGAGGGAAGAAGGCATTGAATCTCTGTGGTGAGGTTTGGGGCTGTTTGTGAAGAACAAAACACACGGGCTCTGATTGTAATTGAAACTTGTTCCCACTGCCAGCAGAATAAACAAGACCAGATACTAACATTAGCTGTTATTTGCAACAATTATTATTACTGTGGTGCAGGACCTCCATGGTAAGGAAATTATGATCACGAGTGAAAATCTGTGCCTCAAAGACCTACAATCTGTAGACTAGAACCAAGGAATAGCAAATCATACCCACTGGTATAACTTCAAAGGAACGAATGGGCTCAGAAATTCAGGAATATTAACATAATCCAGTCACTAGTGAGCAGGTAATATTTAGGAAAGACCTAACACAATCTTGAATCACATTTTTAAAATCACCAGTTCATTAAGGCCTTTACATTTTGTCTTCTGGTTCTTTGCGACAGACAATAACCCAAAACAAAACCAAAGCATTCAAATAAGGAAAAGTAACCCAACCCTACCCAAAACAAAAGAAGAATATAATGACCTTTTTCACTGTTAGTTACAACAAACAACAAATAAGATGTACAAGAAATTCAGGCTAAGTGTTACATTCTTTGAACAAGACCAGTCCACTCTAGAAGAAGCTATCTTTGAGTTGGGTGGACATGAGGTACCCTGCACAACTTGGCTTGCAGGTCACCAATTGCTCTCTGAGGTGAATATCTTCAGCAAGTTTGCTGTAGCCTCATTCCTCCGTGGTGCAAAACCTGGCACTACCTCTGCTGGTGAATTTTGAATTAATCAGGATGGTAAGTCCTATTTTCCCGTTTTAAAAATACGAGAGTGGAAATAGAAATGGGACAGTAAAAGCTGGGTGAGATAGACCTTCTAGAGGTTTTCAAGGGAACCACTCAGTTCTAATACCACAGTTTCTGTTCTGTGCTCTCACTAGATACTCTGGAATGATATGTGACTGATCTGGCCAGGTCTATCTCCCTCACTGCTCTTGCTGAGGCAAGGCTGAAACATCTGGGCTGTTCTACTTTTGCTGCTCTTGTGATTGCTCTCAGGATTGAAAAACAGAAAGGAAGAAAGCAAAAAGAGGAGGACAGCAAGAAGAATCTGGAGAAAACACAGAAATATGCTGAAGGTGTGAAAGTGGATAAAGATGTCTTTTTCTGTGTTTGTAACTCTGTGGACTACTGGTCAGGTGTCCTTTGTGGGTACATCCTGCCGATCATGAGCGCTTAATGGAAGTGTTTTGATGACAGCAGTGATAACAATAATAGAAAGAGTAATACTACCTTGTTTTTTTTTTCTTTTTTCTCTGACTGTCTACTGAGGCCATTTGAGAGGAAAAGATTTTCTTTTAAAGCATTGAGAGGTGAGGTTACAGATCAAATATAATATCCCAGACTATTTCATGCAAAATTTAGCTCCTTTTCTGCAGTACTCATTTTGGTTCATTGTTTTGTTCAGTCTAACCCAGTCTTCACATAGGTGCTGATCTTTATTAAGATTCCTTGTCATATGAATAAGGTTTTTTTCCCCATTTTCATAACACTTTCCTCAAACGGTGGGTGTATTATTTTACGAATTTTTGACTACTTTGAACAACTGAATTCAGCATTAGGGAAAATGTTCAAGCTCAGATTTTTACAATAGGAAAATAAGGAAACAATAAGGCACATTGGTCAGCATTGAAGGCAATTGGCTCAGCACTAGCAGCCAGACAGTTGGGAAATGTTTTGAAGGCACCAGGGAGACTGAGAGATTGAAAGGAAGACAGTGAGTTAGGACGACAGATGTTTACAAGGGTACTTTTCCAAACGTGAGTTTAAAAAAAAAAGAAAAAAGGCAAAGAGAAAAAGAACATAAGGACCTGACATAAAAATTAAATAACTGCATTTAACAGAACGAAAATGGCTAACATAAGCCATGAAAGGCTCTTCCTTGAATGTGAAAGCAGGAGTCAGGGTTCAGTGCAAGAAAAAGGGAAAGACAGAGAGGGATGGATTGAATTGGTCAAAGTGCCAAACTATAAAAAAGATCTTTACAGAACCATTTTGAATGTATTGAAAGAGAAAGATTAACTGTCTTAGGTCCTGTGAGAAGGATGCTATGCTATCTGAAATGACCGATGACAGGAACCAGCTGAAATAGATAGAAACAATAGAAAAGGCTTCAATCAAGAGATATTTCAAAATATTTAGACACATTCTGGAAATAAAGATCTAGGAAAAAGTCTAAATAGGCCTAAAACTATCTATTACTCTTCCTTAACCATTAAGCAAGTCTGAATGACTGTTTAGGTTTAATTGTTCGTCCTGATTTCTGTGATGGCTAGGTGATAGATCTGATTGACAGATAGGTCTTTGTTCGCTTTTTTCAGTAGAAAGGAAAAACTGGAGGAAGTTTTTCAGAGAAAGAACAAGATTCTATTTTAGCCATATGGAATCTGAGCTGACAACTCGATATCTTCAGGAATGTGTGAGAGATTAAACAGTATTTTGATTTGTACAGGAGAAAACAGGTTTGGCTAAAGTAGAAGTGTGATTTGTCATAGCAGAGAAAGAATAAAATCTGTTTGCATCTGAAGATAAAATTACCTGTAGAGAATGAAAAAGAAGACAGTAATCTAGAACACAGTTTGTAGTTCCATCACACTGAAGTTTCTCCTTTGATGAATGCACTGAAAGGTCAGATGTTAGAAGCAAGAGATGATCCAGGCAAGTATCACAGAAACTAAGTGGGACAAGAGTTAAGGAGAGGTCAGTAATATCAAACACAGCTGATAGATTAAGATGAAATAGTGTCTGGCAAAAAAGAGTAATTAGAAATTGTAGAAAGAATAGTTTCATTGTACATAAGAGGACATGTTGGAAAATAGTCCAGGTTTGAGACAAAAAATAAGGAAGATTTTATAAACAGTGATCAATTAACTCTAAAGCAGAAGAAAGTGAGATTGTTTGATTTTTTTTTTCTTTTCGGTGTCAAGGTTAATGTTTGTGTCATTGAGAGAAAAACAACATGGCATTGAGAGCTTGTGGATAATAGGAAGGAATAAAAATGAGCAGTAGTTTTATGGGATTAGAGGGTACCTAAGATTCAAAAGGAGAAAGAAGACAGGGGCTTTTTGTGAGACAGGATAGTGGAATGAAGGGTAAGGTAGGAAGGCATGGTTTTTATCAGATGATATTTTTTATGGGTACTGGTTCAAAAATATGTATACATTTTCTTCAAAGACAACTTACCGTAAAATAGTTATTGGATTGTAACGATTTTCTTGTTTGGTGCCATGAATTAGTTTTGAGAAATTCTACAAAAGTTAAGAAGCCCAAACAAACCTGATTTCACTTCCCAGTCATTATATATACCACATAACAATGTAATTCTTAAGAAAAGATCTTGTAATAGCAAAGGGCTTAAACATTCCTCAGAGTGCTATGATGGCACTGAGAATGTGTGGTAGTGACACAGAAGTAGCTAGAAATATTAGAGTATATAACATTTCTTGAAATAATCTCTTTAATTTTCAACCATAACTTCACTGAGTTTATATTTACATACTAGAAAACAGTGAGGCACAGCAATGGTTAAAGGGATTCTTTGCAAACCAGGCTTTCCCCAAGAGAAACAATCTGCACACCTATATTTCTGGGCTGCATTCTCAATCACTTTTGAAGCAAGGAGAGTATAGCAAAGTGCTCCTCAGGACTGGGAATGAATCCTGCCTCACCATCTGTTACTAATTTTGGGGCTGAAGACCCCACGCATTCTTAAATCACTGAGTTAAAAAAGTTCCATAAACTGGTGTTAACCCGCTACAGTTAAAAATGTTAAAGTTGCCTAGATTTGGGACAGGATGTCACTGATGAATAGATTCCCAACCATATATATAAACTGACGTGGATTTCTTTGGGACAGAAGTTGATATATTTTGTAAAGAATCGCTTCACACTGTTGTGACTGAGTACTGGCATGGTCTTGAATAGTAATGGATTGTAATCAGTCTTTGCTGTAATACCTGAGTACCATGAAGCAGCTAAACACTGAATTACCAGTTAAGGGCATGCTCTCAGCTGTGTCTGATATATGGTGCTATCTGATCTGTGTCCTCACGATGTGATGGCTTTAAAAGGCCATCCTTTGCTTTACAAAGGTTAGCTTTTTTGGCCCTGCACTACTCTCTCGTTCTTTTTTGTAAGCAGCTCAACAGCACTGCAGAGACAACAGAGCAGGAGATGACAACTTCTACTTCATTTGGTGAAGAGTTCCATAGTGTTGCAATAGTCCAGAGCACTGCTTGGGACTGAGTCCTTCATTCTAAAGTTCTCTAACTGAGTAAAAATGGAGGTATGCTTTCAGTAAGAGTAATTTGTAGGTTTACCTTGTTTTTCTGCAGGATTTCCCAGGAGAAATACATCCAGAAAGCACTGGGTTTGCTGCACCTGAGCTGTACAGATGGCCTGCATGTGCACATAAAATCAGATGGATTGACTAGCCCATATGTAGCCTATATGTCACTGCTGCTCCTCCAACTAGCTGCCAGGCATCTGGAATTCTCAAAAAAAAAAAAAAAAAAAAAAAAAAAAAAAAAAATCTCCAAAATACTCAAATGCTACCTGGACACCATTTCCGGGAGGAAAAAGAAGACATATCAGGAAAAATCTGGACATATGGCAGCCTTAGTGCAATCAGAATTGTTAACTAAGAATGCAGCCAAATAAAATAAATTGTGTATTTGGTATTCTCTGGCTTGTTTTGAAAATGTAGCATACCTGTCAATGTGATTTTAGGATAATTCTTTATTTTTATTTTATCATTTTTATCTTGGAAATTAGAAAAAAATTAAAATATGTAGGTCTCTTACAATGCTTTGGGCTTGCAGTCTTCTTCAATATCTCTATTTTCTATAATATGAAGTTATATTTTTCATGTTCTTCCCAAGGGTCATTATCACATGTAGTATGACTGTGTATGCACAATAATTTAAAATAGCTACAGGGGATCTGCAGCTCCTACTGCAATTACAAAGCAAGCTCACTGAACACTTTTTCAACATCTTTATGTTTTATACGTGTAAAACATAGTCACTACTTTTGTTACTTTGCAGCATTAAGGTAATGACCCCTTTAAACATGGAAACACTGTGTTGTAATAATAGTACAGATTGCATATTATGAACCTGCAGCACTCAATGCAGAGTAAATATCCCAATGGCAAGCAACTACTGAGAGTGCGCAGTAGTTGCTTTAAAACCACAACATATTGCCCAATTTAAATTACTTAAACTGATTATTTTACATTCCAGGCTAATTGCCTGCAAAATTTCATTATAAAAATCACAGCTGTTTTCTTGTGCATGTGTGCATGGGATTTTGTTTGTTTGGTTGGGTTTATGCATTTGAGAAAAGAGAAATATGTGTCTGAAACAATTTTTTTTTTTTAGTTTTCAGGGCAACATTTATTTTCAAATGTTTAACACAGAATCAGTTTAAGCTTATTAAGCCTTATTGCCTAAGCTTCCATCCACACCATGTCTGTGTAAAGGTCCTTACCAACATGTTGCTATGGAGGATGCACCCGTGCATCAATGCCTACAGACACATATGGCTTCAAAGCATATCGACTTAATCTGGACATAATTTATATTAAAAAATGGACAGTGTCTATTCTTATTTGCATATAAAAAGCCACAGACCTCTTCAGATATGAATCAGAAAATACATTTGGCATCAGTGGAACTACATGATCTAAAACTAGCATATGGTCCACAGTTTGTGGAAAACAAGTGTTCTGGTCACACCTTTCTTAAAAGACACATACACAAAACTCATGTGTTGTACTTTCACTGACTGCAAAATGGAATAAATTTATTTTTCAAATAACTTTTTAATAGCCTTTATTTTGGTTTGTATCTCTATCCAGAAAGATTGTGTTTTAACTGAGAATTTAGAGAAAATAATAACTAATGTTTTACATGGAATAAACCTCTGATAAAGAGCTAAATTTGCCAGAGCAAAATGACTGATACATTAAAAGTCTTCTTCTGTTACCTGTATAGAGAAGGGTAAGAGTTGCTGCTTTACGTGAATGCCATTAACTGCAATGGTAACAATAGTGATCATAGTATGTGAGCAAGATAAGACTGGGAGTCGTGCCTTATGTAGTAATTACAACCAATCGATGAATCACTTATTTCTGTGCCATCTCTCCAGCTGCAGGCAGTGTCAGCTCCCTCCATAAAAGGCTGAGAGTATTCACACTGTAACTGCAGCTACTACTCACCCAGTGACTGGAGAGGGTTTTCTGTTAGACACTATTTAGTGACTTTTCAAAAACACCTGCGTGACTCAGAAGTTTGAAAGTGGCTTAGACACTTAGGAAAGTCAATAGAAATTATGCACCTCAGGGCCAGATTTTTAAAGGCTACTATCTTCCATTGATTACAGGAATTAGGAACCTAAATACCTTTACAAATCTGGCACAAGAGGCTAAATCACATTTGAAAGTCAATAGGAATTAGACTCCTAAGTGCCTAAATCAAATGAAAAAAAGACGTGTTTTAGGAGTGAGACTCTTTATAATTGTATTCCCGCTAGTGTAACTGCAAATTATGGGTTCAATTATTCCACTTAGGCACAGCTCAGAGGAAGAAAGTGGTATGAAGTTGCAATACCCCAGAGGAAAGAAACCATTCCTAAACTGTTTCAGGAGATGCAGAATACTGCTTCATGAATTTTAGGCTTGTGAGAGAAAGAAATCATGGTTTTGGTTTAGTCTGTTTTCTTTAAACCTTCAAGATAAGGACTAATGATTCAATTGGTCTTTTTTCCTATTTATTATATGTTGCAATTTTTAAAAATTATACTGTTTGTTATTTCTTAAAGATCTGAAAACTGATATAATACTTAACAAAATTAAGACTAAAACAAGGTTTGTTTGAGTCCAAGAACTTACAACATAGGGACCAAATCACATCATTATTTGAATGCTCTTGTGTGCTCCAATGAGGTAAATCAGTAGGATTAAGAAATAACATTTTACTCAAGTACTCATTGTGAACAAGTGCAGCAAAATACCACCATAAGTACATAGAGACAAAGAATATATGAGTACAGAGAAGTGAACCAAAGAAAATACCAATAAGAAGGTAAAAATATTTTTTCTAATACCTTGTAAGAGAAATAAATGTATAATGGTGGCACAGAATTATTTTGTTTATAATTTTACCGTAATTACATAGGAGAGATAACCTACCACTACCCATAGGGCAGTGATTATATGCAAAGGTCATCTCTCTTCACATTAATCAAGGAGTTAACAGTGATTGAGATGATTCAAGAAAATCCTAGAATGAGAAGTGTGATAATTATTCAGAGAAAGGAAGAAAATAAACAGGAAATATCATGTATTGAAAAAATTAATAATGAGACTCCAAACTGAATACCACATTCATTTTTAGCATTATCTCATTTTGGGGGAAAAAAAAAAAGGTTTCGTTTGAGCTATCAGTGCCACATGCAATAATCTAAATACTTTTAAAGTCCTCATTTGGAAGACTAATAGTTGGTTTTAAAGCAACTACTGCGCACTCTCAGTAGTTGCTTGCCATTGGGATATTTACTCTGCATTGAGTGCTGAAGGTTCATAATATGCAAAACTATTATTACAACACAGTGTTTCCATGTTTAAAGGGGTCATTACCTTAATGCTAACTGAAGATGGCATATAAAGAAAATTATGTAAAGAAGGACTGTAAAATCACACACTGTATAGCAAAAGGAAATTGGGGACTGTTATTCACCAAGTCTCACCAGGCACCGGTTAGGGGCAACCCAATGAAATTATCAAACTGCAAGTATAAAGCAAAGAAAAGGAAGATCAAATGTTTTTCACATAAAATATTGTTACATTGTTTTGATATATACAGTTCTAGAACTGAAGTATAAGGTTTGGCAAAATGAAGAAGAGGGCAATTGACAATTTTAATCCTATTAGCCTAGAGATCAAATCTGAAAATCTTTAGTGACTTCTCGAATCCAGGTAGCAGGCAGAAGAAGAAGCTTTTGGAGAAAAGAGGAAAATAAGATCACCAGAAGAAAGATTACGTGTATCCTATTCTTACATTCTTCCCTTAACACAAATTACCTGCTGGTGTTCCTCTTGGTTCTTTTCTTGTGGGCATATTCATACCTTGCTAAAATGTCTTTCCCTGAAACCTGATCTGGAGAAGACAAATACAGGGAGAAAACCCACTCTGGAGCAAGCAGAAGGAGTGTGGGAGAAATAAATGATAGCCAGAAAAGGGAGGTGGGTAATATTTTAAGGGTCACAAATATATGAGCAGGGAAATAGCAGGAGACAAGAAGTAGAGTGTTCCGAAAGCACTCATCATTCCTGAAGAGAATCATCCAAGGACAGGTGGACACTGCCTGATGATGTGATGTATGGAAATGTGACAGGATGAGGCAAAAATTATAGTGTCTACGGATGTCCCCTCTCTCATGAAGTTTCTTTTTCCTGGTACAAGGAATGACCAGGGCCAATGGGAAGGTAATGTTATACTAGGACACGGTGGGGCCTCAAGCCTCACAGATATAAAGAAAAGGAAATGGAGATAAAAATAACATCAAAAAGGAGTTCTTGAGGAGGTGGAAGGGTGACTACAGCTGGTATTCATGATATACATGTTCACCAGAGTGTGCCTCCTGCTGCAGGAATCAGGGGAATGCTAAGAACTGCTCCATGACCATGAACATACCCACATGTGGACAATTTTCCATCAATTCACAGTGAAATGTGGAGCATGCTGCTCCACAGTTGTATTTTACCAACTTGATTATTATAGAACCTATCAATTAGTGTCTAGATGGAGCACGAATGTGAGGAAACAGAGTAAAATAATTGTATGTGTGTGAGGAGTTGTTTTCACAGGGCAGTTAAGAGTCAGACATCAGGAAACAGGGGCCCATACATCCCCACTGACTGTAGTCCAGTCTTGCTGACACCATTCTTCCATGTGCCAGGAGGATCTCTACCACCTACACCTGTAGTGAAGGGCTCAGCAAGATACCCTTTATTTGATGGCAATAGAGAGCAGAGTTACTCCAGAGAACCTATAGGTCTTATTGGCAGACACTGTGGGGAACAATGATGTCACAAAGCTTTGGTCTAAACCTGGCAGTCCTTATTTTTGCTTGAAGTTCTCAGCCTTTTCTACAATAAGTCCAAGCTCCCTTTATAGCCAGTGTAGAGAGAGGCACCTTCAAACAGTGATTTATTTAATTCTGGAAATGGCTTTCTCTAATGCTAGGGTGGATGAACCTGGGTGTCTGGAAAAACATTGTGTAGGAGGAAGCAGTTCATATATATTGAATATTGAAGGAAAAAAATTGTTATTGCCCAGCTTGGTGCTGATCTGATATGAGGGTGGGTAGCTTTCATAATGCCAGGTCTAGCTGTCAGATTGTAGTCATAAAAATAAGCTTTGTTCAGCTTTTGGTATAAAGAAATATTTAGTACCCTTTCAGGCTCATTTTTTGTAGAGTATGAAACAATAAACGACTTAAACTTTATTTGTACTGCTCTATTAATGCAATAAAGCCACCCTCTGAGAATTTCCAGTATTGCAACACTTCCACGGCAAGTGCTTCATTTCCTATACAAAATAAATTAGAAGTCAGATAATGCTGCAACAGAGTCCTGTCAATACCAGTTAAGAATACAAGGGGATTTATGAGGTGACAGCCTTCTGATTCCTCAACACAAGGTAACTCAAATAACTCCAAGGTTTGATTTAAAATCAGTGACCCTTGAAGTTTACCCCTTAAATATTATAAAAACTTGCTGCTAATTATCAGGGCCATTACTATCAGCAAATCATGACTTAGAAAACTGAACCTGAGACTGTCTACTATCTTATTCATATATAGAAGATTTATAGTTGCAATTCACATCCTGTCAAATCCTTTCATCTGTAAAATGACAGGTGTGATTTATGCGTATCACTTGTCTATTAAGTTCGGTGAAATTCCAGGGCTGAATTCTTTCATATTTCTTTTAACAAGAAAAAGTAATTTAAAATAATTTTTTTCCAGTGAAATGAGCTGTCCACATTAATTGAGAAAATATTGCTTGTGGATTCCACAGTTGTAAATAGAAAAGTAATTAATGTTTGAAAATCATATGACTTCAGTTCTTGTCATTTTGAATACTTAACTGAGCGTTGATCTTGCAAATATTTGTGTATGTGAATACTACGGTTAAGGTTAACAATGCATCGACAGCTTGGTAGTTTTATATCTTTTTGTGATATATCGTAGCATTTCCTTTTATGATTATGGGATATATAAAAAGTATAAAAAAGGATTGTTGGTAAAATCAATTCCTTTCAGCTACTGCTCATTAAGTGATTGCAAGGTATAATCAGTCATGAAAGGACCTTTTTTCTTTCAGAAATCCCTAAGAACAGATTTCTAAGTTTTATTCCTAAATCACATAGAGTATTTTCCTCTATTCAGATTGCTCATGAAAGTTCTGTTAAACATCTGAACCTAACAGTTATTAAGCGTACTTTTGTTTCTCATTAATATTCAATTTCTAACTTTAAAAAAGCAACCATAAAATGTATGAGAATCCTTTTTCCTTTGGGAATTTCAACATTTCGCTCCAGCTAAATGATTACATATCACTGAAGAGCTAAACTGCTCTTTTATATTGTTTACAATTATATTTTTCTTTCCATTATTATTTTGCTTTTCTATGTAGGGCAAACAAGATTTCAAATGGTAAGGTAGAACTAATTAATCCTTTCTGTTAGTCTATGGTACACAAGACGGTTATTGTATTCAGGATATGCTAATATTTCTGTCAACTTGCTTTTGTCTCCTTTCCCCATATCATGGTCTCTAAGTACTGTAAGCAATAGATTGTTTCTGATTGCAATAAACAAGAATCATAAAAATTCCAATAGACTACAAGGACTTTTCATGTACATGTTTATTCACTCAGTAAATTGAGATTTTCCATGGCTTTTTAAAATGGATCTAAAGAAACCATTCATCATTTCCTATGAAATGCAAAAATAAAACCTGTCTGGAAAGAAACTGAGTCCCTTTCCTCCTCATAGAATCTTTACATTAGTACATTGGTTTAAGGATTATAACCAAGAGATAAAATTCGTTAACATTAAAGGAAAACATCTCTTTCTTTTGTTCTTGAAATAGTTCATTTGTTTTAATAGAAGTTCAGTAACCTTCCTACCTTGCATGAAACAGAGTTCCAAAAGTATATGGTATTTATACGTGTAATTCCCTTTAGTACTAATTAAAACACATAATTATGTGTGCAAGATTTTCCCATGTGCCACCTGGTGAATTGTCTCCGATAGCAAGTTTCCAGTCTAGGGAGAATGCTGCATGCAGAGGACAGCATGGAAAAGAAACCAAAACAACAGAGAAAATGTAATGAAGCTGTTAGAAAAATAGTGAATGGGCTTTTCGGGTTAAAGAGGAGATAGTATAGTGGAGCATGTCATGTTTGTGGGAAGTATTCACCAAGTATTTAAAGAAAAAAATTAGCAGCTTTTGCTTAGTGGTGTCATTAGTTTCCATTGGGTAGCTATCAGTGAACTCTTGACAGCTCCACACTACTGACAGATACAGATACATATCCATTTCTTTTCACTTCTCACTCAGCAGCTGCACCCAGCTATGACATTCATCAGATTCTTTTAGAGCCAGTTCAGTACACAAAGTTTGCAGAAAATTATCCCAAATAAAAAATACAGAAAGGTAAAAAGGAAGGGAAAAAGGAAAACAAAACAAAACAAAACATAAACAAAACCAAAACAAAACAAAACAAAACAAAAAAAAACACCAAGAGAAAAGCAGTAAAGGGAGAGGGAAAAGAGAGAAAGAGAAAAAGAGAATGAGAAAGGGAAATGCCTCTGAGAATACATTTTTCTTTGCTGACTAGAGAGAGATCCAAACAATTGATTAATAATAGATAACTAATTGGTAGACAACTAAAAAAAAAGAGATAAATTTCAGTCTTAGTGGAATAGTGTTCAAACCAGATGCAAGATAAAAGAGGTGAGCTCACATCAATTATTTTTCATTGCAATAGACCACATGATCATTTATTCTGGAACTCCTTGTTCTGTATAGCAAGATAAAGAGAGAGGTGTACTTGCAATGGGCCACAAAGCCCTGTAGAAAGATAAGACACAGACACACTGTTTAAATTCTTCCCCACATCCTGACGCAAAGTATCTTTGTCGGATGACAACATCGCACTCAGCTTCCTTGCAGAAAAATCTTTTTCCAATACTAGGGATTTTCTGCACTTTTCCTCTGCTACATATTCTCTTCCCTCCCCCACAGCCCCCATTCCCAAAATTCACCTCTGTGGGACTTTTCACAGGACTTGTTGTAGTCAGGGATGTCTCTCTCAAACTGCCCCTTATCCCTGTTTATCACCTACCCTTTCTACTGATCCTACATGATGCACTAATTTGCTTCAGTATTGTGGATTAAATTTCCTGAAACTTTTTTTTTTTTTAAATATTTTTATTTATTTGCAATGCTCTGGATTGCTCTACCCCTGTTACACCTTTTACCCTGCTGATGTAAAGCCTTTCTCCACATATTGTGGCTAGAAAGCACTTACACTTTACCAGCTAATGCACTTCCTCCAGGGACACTTCCAGTAGCAATGAGAGTCATGGTTAGGTTTGTTTCCAGCCTTTCTGCCAGGAATGGCTGTGGCTTCTTCACAAAAGACTGATATCTGGCTTATGTGGAATCAGGATTCCCAAACTATGTAGCAAAGGAATAATCTTCCTATTAACCCAGCATAACGTGCCTATGTTCTTATACTGATTGGTTTTTCTTTGATTCAACTGGCAGTTGTTTTCATTGCCAACTTGAAGTCAAAGCTTCACAAAATATACGTGATCAGATTTCTGTTTTAATCCTTAAATTTAATCCTATAACATTATGTTTATTTCTGGTTAATATGCAAGGATAGTTGAGTCATGTAGTATTTACAGAATCAATTTATTTAACATTTATTAAATCTGCATATTTTACTGTTTTTCAAACCCATCCACTTGAGAGTTTCTTGCAAATTTGATTAAATTGTTGCTTAGGAAAAGTGTTTCAATTATTCTCCTTTTTTTCTGCACTTTTTTGAGGAGTAACTGGAACTGAAAATAGTACTCTAAAGTGCACTGATGTACTGCTAAGCAGTGCAGCATAATTGCCTAGCTTGTTTAACATGACACTCCTAATAATGCAACCCAGATAGCATTTAAGGTGTTTGAAATATGTCATGTTGTTGACTCATTTAATTCATCATCTGCTAAAGTACCTAGATCTTTTTCTCTAACTGCAAAGTTACTGATTCTCATATTTTATATGTATGCGTTTGGTTGTTTCTTCTTATCAGAAATACTTTGCCAAGTCTTATTAGATCTGCATTCCTTTTCAGGAATTATACCCTATTTATCATTCTTATTGTTATTTTTTGTTATTAGTAGGACAAACATATCCATAATCCCTGGCCATGGTTATCAGAGTTCTGCGATACTGTTTACTGATGAGGTAGACACAGGCTCTGCCATTTACATCTGTCTTGTACCACCACAATATTTTGATTACTTTCAGCCTTGTATTCATCTACTAATGCAATTAACATATTCCCAACTTTAGCCTCCAAGTCATTAATGAAAATATTGAATGATATTGAAGCCAGAATGGATCCCTGAGAGACCCAACTTAATATCTTCTGCCAAGCTGATGTTGAGTCATTAATATTAGAGTGGAAGAATAATTCATCCTGACTAATTTACTGGATGAGCCTTATTTTTTCATGTTCTTCTCAGTAGCAATCAGTAAACATTCATTTAAATGAAAAATCCAGTTCTCATTAAGAACCTACTATAGAAATCCATAATTACCACTTTTCTCTTGAAATACAAGAAATTGCACGGCAATGTCTGCTTTAAACTGTGCACAGTGATATCACTATTTAGGACCCCTATACACAGAATAGTCACAGAGCAAGAATGAAACATGGAAATAATATTTGCTCTTCATTAATTCCTATTATGGATGTACACAATGATTTCTCTGTCAGGGACCAGTTACTCACTGTTCAGGATGGTGTAGCTACTACAGACAACATTATTCAGAGTTCTGACTAATGCTGTGTCTGTACTTCCTGGCTATGTTTTTGGGTGCTGAGGCCAGCTGGTGTGGTGCTGCTCACATCTCTTGTAGCAAACTCTCCTAGCTCCACAACAGGGCATGGTATGTAAGATGTTTATTGGGAATGAGCTACTCTGTACAAGCTCTGACTCCAGGCATGGTCTGGACTGTGCTAGTTGGCACGAGCCAAGTTAGTGCCAAGGAACGTTTAATTGTTTATTCACATAGACAATTGTGTTCAGCATCTGGAAACATTCCCAGACATGACTGAATTTAATGTGATACGTACAGTTTAAAGGTCTACACTCAGTGTCTGTGTGGCATGTAATTCTGTTTAAAATTCATATCCTATTGTGCTGTTAATTATTTCTCTTGAATTCTCTGTGTGTAGATACATGTAGTAACTACTTGGAACTGTTCTCCAGCACAGCTTTCAGTATTACTTTTTCTTGGAATGTATTCCTTGAGTAAAATCAGGTCTTTCAGTAGCCGATGACTCCCTGCTTTTCAGCCCATTTTGTTGCCTTTTCTGTTGAGGTCTTTTACTAGGACTTAAGGTGAAGGAGATCAGTTATTTTTAGAAACCTAGTAAAAAACTTAGTAAATAACTTATATTTTCTGCTGAATCTAGAAAACAATTATGTATCTCTTCCACTGAAGAGATGGAGAGTGCCGTTAGTGAGTCATGGAAGTATCCAAACATGGAACACCTTCAGTGGTTGTCCTCAAAATAAGGTTTAGGTTGGTTCCTTCTTAATTTTCATGACATTCCATATTTTTCAGGTTGGTCAACCTGAGGTTTCCATCCAACAAAGTATGACAAATTCAAACATTAAAATCTTGTTTCAGTATATCCATGAATGTCATCCTGAACCTCAATCTAGTTTGCATCTCTAATACTGTGCAAATTAATGTTTTAAGAACTTTCCACAACTCATGGCAAAATACACACACACACACAAAAGCCCCCTTATCTTTTACATCTTATTTGATGGTTGTTCTTTAGTAGCTTTTAAACACAAACTCATTCTCCTTACAAAAAAAAAAAAAAA
>VZRN01004441.1:258984-288523 GCA_013397935.1 Dasyornis broadbenti | reverse complement strand
TTTTTGTGCCTATTTGTACACAAAAAAAAAAAAAAAAAAAAAAAAAAAAAAAAAGTACTTCAAAAATTCCAGGTAATAAAATGAAGCAATCAAATGTCTGACAGTCACTACCATACTCTCCAGTTATTTTTAATGGAATTATCTGAGGCATTAGCTCCATGTAAGATGGGAAATGGGAATCACTGGACTTTTCCTAAGGTTGCATAATGTCAGATCATGGAGTAATTGTGTTCACACTTTACAGCTTGTTGGCATCCAGTCTTGCATTCTACCAATCGCTGTTTAGTCTCTTCTTTAAGTAATATTTCTCATATTTTTATTTCTGTAAGTTGTGACTGGGTAGGTATTCACCAATGAAGTAACCCAAAATAGGGAATCTCAAGGCAGAGGAGTGGAGATAAAGCCTCAGGGCTACAATGTACAAACAAAGGACTATTCTGTGTAGAGATTACTTCTTCTCAGAACTGAAGTCCCTTGCACAGAAATGAAGTGAAGTTTCTTGTTTTAAGGCAGATTTACCTCAGCTCTGTAGTCTTCATTATGTAACTGGAGCTGATTCTTTAATACAGGTGCAATTTCTCCATACCTTCCTATTTACATGCTTATGCCCTTATTTTACAAATTATATTTCTCTTTCCAAAGATACCCTGTTATTTAATTAGTAATTTTATATCTGCTCCTAAAACCTCAGTCTGAAGTTGCATAAAAGGTAATTCTCTGTACTCAGTATTTAACCATGCTTAAATAAAATGTTATAAATATTAATTGTGAATGTTATTTCTGCATTAATGACAGTGTGAACACCATCACTTTTGCTTCTATCCAATTAGACTTTTATTCAAAATACATATATTCTGGTCATTCACTCTTCACTCAAAAATATAATGAAATACAGAGGTGAAGCCTACATTATATTAAATCAGAATTATGTTTTGTTTAGATGATTTTTCTAGACTGAGAGATCATTAAATTTAAGTAATGTTTATTGTCCTTTATTGTATTTTGATAATTAACTGTTGATGAAAAATTGTGTGAAACCTGAACCCTCTGAAATATTGACTGTTGAAAGAGCTGATACAGTTTTCTTGGAACAAGTACCTTCTGCTTGTAAGTCTGCCAGAACCTGAAATAATTAAGTGGAAATATAGTGCCTTCACTAAAAGATGAACTATAATTGAGTAAAGATCTGTTAGGAGATGCTAAAAATATTGATATAACTTTACATTAAAACTTGACAATTTCTTCCCTGATATCTGAAAATTGTGAAATCTGCATATGACTACTTAGAGCACTTGTCACATACAGGAACTGTTTCTGAGCATCTTGGTTGTCTTACAGCAACCTTTACCCAAAGAGTTTTGCCTTCTGCTTGGTAGGATCACTTAGTGTACCTTGCAATACACTGGGTGGGAATACGGCCAGTTAAATCCAGAGGAAGGGTAGTTAAGAGAGGGCGTTTTCTCTGAATGGACTGTATTCTGATTCAGCATGTCTTCTGATTTGACACTTGAGTGCTGGAGGTCTGGTTCCCCCCTTTTTCTCTGTCCAGGTTTTGGCTGAGATAGAGTTGTTTTTCTTCCCAATACCTGGTGCAGTGCCAACTTTTGAATTTAGTATGAGAGTAAGGTTGATAATACTCTGATGTTTTAATTGTAGCTCAGTAGTGCTTACTCTAAATCAAGGACTTTCCAGTGTCTCATGCTTTGCCAGTGAGGAGGGGCCCAAGAAGCCGGGAGGGATCATGGCCAGGACAGCTGACCTGAACTGGTCAAAGGGATGTTCTGTACCACAGAAGATCATGCCCAGTGTATAAACTGGGAAGAGTTGGCTGGGAGGGGCCAATTGCTGCCCAGGGAAGGGCTGGGTATTGGTCAGTGGGTGGTGAATAATTTTCTGATTTGAGTTGGTACATCATCATCATCATCATCATCATCATCATCATCATCATCATCATCATCATCATCACGTTATAATTAGTGTTTTATAGCTCGCTTTGTTTCAATATTTCAACTGTTCTTACTTAAACCCAAAAGTTTAACTTTTTTTTCTGATTCTCCTCCCCATTAGGCATGGAAAGGGGGAAGTGTGACTGAGTGGCTGCATGGAATGTCTTTGCTAGCTGGTATTAAACCACAAAACAGTGTCGTTATCTAAAGACTGGTGTTTTCACATTCATCTTTAGAACTTCTGTATTAGTTGTTAAATCTAGTTCTCTTTTTGTTACATCACAGCATACTCGAGTGTGGCAGAACATGGAAGAGTTCCCCAAGCTAGGAAAGCAAAGGCTATGTAGCCAGATATCTGCAATAAAATTTGACTCTATGAATCATTTGACACACTGAAAACAACTTAAACTTCTAAAAAACCCCAAAGTCTGTAATTGTTGCCTGCAGTCCCTTCCTCAGAAACACAGAATGGTTGAGACAGTAAAGGACATTTGGAGCACGCTGGAGACCATCTTCTTTCCTGGGCAAAGGCATCCTTTCCTAAACATTCAATTAGCTCTCTAAATTCATGGTGTCTCCCCACGTGATCTGAAATTTCTGACATTTGTTTTGTTTAATATAATGGATGTTTCATTCCTATAAATATATACTTATCATTGCCTGTGCCTTATTGGGACCAGAGACTAAAAAGTGTGGTGATGTGCTATCAAAGCACACTTGAGAAGACCAGGGCCTTTGGAAGAATTTTGATTTTTATGAAAGTGACTGACATCTTCTGTATAATATGCTGGAAAGAGAATTGGAACATTTCAGATATATGCTCTTTTTTCACTGAAAAATTTATTACAGTAGTTAAAATATTTAAATTATCAGAACCAAAATTAAAATTATCAGCAATTTTCTTATGTTTTCATCTGCCTAGTAAGGTTTTATATTTACATGAGAAATATCACCTCTTCCTCTTTCCCTGTTCTAACCCAATTTGAGATTTTTCTCTAAGTTGGAGAACTTTACTGGGCTGCATACATTTTCCCAGTTGAATGACAGTAAGTGGAGAACAATGAATAACACTCTTCCATTTCATTGTCAATATGTCTGTTTGTGTCAGAATGATTTGAAAATGAGACAGAGTTTCCAAAGATGAAGATTTCCACCTTCATTGGGAGAGAGCAAATGTAAAACTTTTGTAATCAGTCAATTCTATATTCTGCAAACATGCTTCATTAAAAAATGCCCAAACCCAAAATAAAACAAAACAAAAACTAACCCTAAAAAATCAAACAAGGTAAATATTTCCTTCTCATTGTTTTTAATTAGGACTTCTGGTTTTGTAATTGAACAAACAAAGGAGACTATAATTTTGTCTAGGTAGAAGCTAAAATTCTATATCAGGAAATGGCCACTCTCAGCCTGCCTAATTCTCCTGCTCTTTCCCAGAACACTGATTACTGGACGTTACTTGAAACAGTTTTCTGAGTTATATACCCGTTTCATTTGACCAGCTTAGCAATTATTGATTCCTATTTATTTTCTGCTAATATGAGATTTTGCACATACCTAGAATGCAATGCAGCCTTCAGACTATTTATTGGAGGAAATTATGTTATTGCAAATGTCTTTAGGATGACAGTCAAGGTATTTTAAGTTGGTGATACTTTGCTCATATAGCTCTTGCTAACAGATCAGAAATAAATGGAGAGAAGAGAAGCCAATTTGTAAACCTCACCCTCATGCGTGTGAGCCATTACTCACATGAATGATCAGTGAGTTTTCACTCTCACTGCATCACAGAATTGCTTGTGAAAACTCATTATTTTGTCATCAGAAGACAGGGCACAGGGTAAACTTATGCTATAAGCATACCCTCAGTGTGAGATTCATCATATGCCAATATATGGAAATCCTTATACAATCTTACCTCAATACAGAATTATTTTCAGATGGCATTTAGCCACAATGAACAGTTTGTTAGACGTACTTGAGGCATTAAGGATCATATTGTAATTCCAGCTGAGTATTTCTGTGAATCTCTAAACATATGGCTTTGTGGTTGTGTTGGAAATTTTCAAGAAATGTGGAGGTGTGCATTTGAAGTTGGAAGCTGACCCATAATACTCTGTAGTACAGTAAAAGGGTTCTGTGGGTTTTTTTCTGTAATATGCATGCAGAAGAATAGTTTTATCTTTTTGTACTGGCTAACTGATTAGAAAATGTGTTTGAGAAAAAATTTTCTCAGCCAGATATATGTTAACCCATTCTCCCTTCAAATCCTCTTGGAATGACATTTACACGGACATTTGTGGAACACAATGTAACACATGTATTTTCATTTTCAGGGTTGCGGGTGGGAAATACAGTTTATTGTAACAAATGTATTTTTTCTCCTCTAAATCTCAGCCAATGTGATCTTACATGGCTCCAAAAGAGACAGTTTGTGCTGGGGTGAAGGTCAAGAGAAGAATGTAAGTGAGCGGGGGAAATAAGGAGGCAGAGGATATTTCTGGATAAGCTGAGGGAGCAGTGCCTGCTAAATGTAAAAGATCTATGGGAAATCAAGTTCTGATTGTAGGATATCTGTGAAAGGATTAGTTCCCATCCTTCCTTTACTCCTGGCAGGAGAAACTCAAGAGCTTTGCTGCTAATGGCTTTTCCGGCATTTAACTTAAGTGACTGTCCCTAGGCTCACTCCTTCTTCCAGCTGACAGCCTCTCAACCTGCTTAGCACCAGCCCTGCTGCATTCATGAGGAGACACTCCTGGGGCCGTGTAACCTGCTATGTAGTTCTGTTCCTATTCCTGCTGTTCTCAGGGCCTCACTGCTTCCTTCTCTGTTCCTACATTTCCCTCCAAGCAATGCCGCAGAAAGAGCTTTTGACTAATTTCATTAAAGCTATTGCAATAACATAGAGAAATTCAAATAAAAGTAGACAAATCACAGTAAAAGTGGTTCTCCTCCCTTAAAGAGACTATGCTATTTTTATTAATAGACTTAGCATATTTTGTCTAGAAACAGTGATGATGTTCAAATAGAAAATGATAGGCTTACCTAGATGCACAGAAAAGAACATACATTTATTAATAAGAAACCACTGGGTGCTTTAAACTAGTCCTGTCATGGAGGAGGTCTGCTTACAGTCACACAACAACTACTTTAGTCTCTGTCCTGGAAATAGCTTAGTACCCCTCATATTGCTTTGTAATGCCAGAACTTCTTTTCTTCCAGCATGCTAAAAAAGGACTTCTTAACTTCATGAATCATTCACATTACAGAGCAATTATTAATGTAAGTCAGTTCACAATCTTCTGTGCTTACACTAAGTCAGAAAGGTATATTTAATTTTCCCTGTAACCTCTTCAGTTCTGTCATTGCAGAGGTCAGTCTTACAGCACATCTTGCTCATTTAGACCTTCTTTCTCTTTCTTGGCCTTAAATGTTCAAATAGTTTTCCCCTGAGCTTTCCCCTTTTAAGGCACCCTAGGAATGCCCTGCCTTTTGGTTCTAAGCTCATTTAACATTCTGATTATAGCTGTTGTCTTAAAATTCTTTTTGCCAAATTGATCTGGACTACTTCCAAACCAGTTCCTGTCATTTTCATGCACTGACACTGGTGTCTGAAATGCCTCTAATGGCATCTTGCAACTCATATTCCTTCTTTCTCCTTGTCCTAGAAACCTGCTGGTGTCCAACGTTCTTGCTCAGTCTTTTCTTAAACTGGATGTCCTTTTTATATTTTTAACTCATTTGTCTTTTGGCTGAATGTCTATGAGCATTTCTTTATTGTTTGTTTCTGTGGCTACTTTCTTCAATATGCATTGCATTCTCCAAACATTCTGCACATTGCCAGGTTTTTTTTTGTTTAGTTTTTGGTTTTGACGCTTTTTTTTTTTTTGTTTTGTTTGTTTTTTTGTTTGTTTGTTTGTTNTTTTTTTTTTTTTTTTTTTTTGGCGGGGGTGGGGTGGGTGGAGGCCAGGGTGATCTCCAGTAATGATAATGTTAGGAAAAGACTTCCCATTTTCATCCCAAAGATTTGCAGTTCACATTTTTGGCTTCTTGTGTCTCTCCTGCAAGATTGCATGGATTTAATCGTATGGATTTAATTTCTAAATCTATGTACTTCTGTTTTAGCAGTTTCCTGTTCTTAATGGCATCAACACTATCACTCTGCAGCTGGTACCTACAACAGCAGGACTGTTTGGTCTCCTGTCCTTCTCTTAACCATGATCCATGCTTGTAAATTTTCCAGCTGAACTATCACAATTGAAATACATGGAAAAAAATTGCACACTTCACAAAACCGTACATACCAGATATTCATAAGATCAATAAAACAGCCAAAGTGACTGTGAAGTAAAGCAAAGTTCTGATGTGTATTGGCTGGGAGTGCTTGCCAGAATAGCTCTACTGTTATATATTTACTAGCAAATTCGGTACTGACATACATTTTATGTTAATGTTTCTAAGTCTGATATTTTGTTTTGCGTTCATTCAATCTAAAAATTCTTGTTCAGGCTATCATCTCCCATGTCAAGCTCGCTTATTGTTTCCTGCAAAATTATGATTTTCCGTGGTGGTTCTGTTTTCAGTGTCATTGCTCAGATTTTGCTTCTGTTGAACCAAATTTAATAATGTCATAGAAAGTGTTTATTTAGAGGACCAGTGTGCTGAAAGCTGTGACTGATAAAAAAGTCAATTCAACTGAAACCAGTAACCCAATACAGTCCTGCTGTTGCTTCATCCCCCCATGCTTTGTGTGGTCTCTGTCTTGTTTCCCTTGCCAACCACCATGTATAAAATTAGTCAAAGAAAAAATTACAAACTCAACAACACACAAGAAAAGGACATGCCAAGGCAGAAGAATCACAAAGAAAAGATTAATGGGACAAACACTGTGGAGGTCAAGCTGTTTTTACAGGCTCATCAACCAACCTCAAGTTCAAAGGTTGCTGCTTCTGTAACCCTCATCACAGTGGTAACTGGTCATCAAACAAACGCTACGGTAAGATCACCTTAGCGTAAATAGCAATGGGCAATGTGAGGATGAACAGTCCCTCTGCTCAGTGAGTGGCACGTTCTTCTTCCTGACAAATTTGCTCAAAGAATTAAGTTGCCTTAAAAGATACTAGAAGTTGTGCTTCACAATCTGATTTTGGGGATTTTTTTACGATTTCTATAATTGAAACTAAGACTGAAATAAAAATCAAGCTTGATAATAATTATTGTGAGCCAGATTTACTACATATTCAAAAAAAGCTTTCATAAAGCTGCACTGTGTTGAGTATTTGTTAGTTTCTTTTATCAGAAATAATACAAAACATGCCTTCTACCATGAATAAAACCAAATAATCCCCCACCATTGCTACCTCTTTTGATTTGTGAGAATAGAATGGCACATAAGAAACATACAGTGAAAAACTTCCAGTGAAAAGACTTCCATCTATTTCGTTATGTCCAACATAAAAGTCAGGGCCAGAGAAACTTTCTCAAGCTGCAGAAATACCTAAATTCAGGTAATACTTCTATACCTGTAAATTCTATTTACAGACTAGAACTCTGATGTATGAATGAGGTATTTAATATTACTTCATAGGTTTACTTTTAAGGTAAGGTAACCTAATGCCTAATGCTTCTCCACAGGACGCAAAAGCTATGACTATGTCAATACATTTACAGATCCAGGCACTTTAGTGCTATCCTGCAAACATCAGTTCTGCTTAAAAACATGCCATGCTCCTTGGATCACTTTCTGCTATACACCAACACAGGTAATGCTTGAGCACTGTCCAGGAAATACTACGGTCCATGGATCTTTCCAAAGAGGTCACACAGACTGGCTGATAAGACAGCTTTGCTGTGGGGATGTGCTCTGTTCCAGGGCACTCCTACTCAGAGACAGGAAATAGACCTTGGATATTTTATTAACTAGCATATTTGCAGCTAAATTTCTAACTTTCATATTTTAGTTTGGCCTCTTAAGTGCCTTTGCATGGAACAATTCACTTGTTTAACCCTCCTTTAAGGGTTATAAGGTTCATAAGTAATACTGGCTCATCAAGATCTCTTGATTACAATCACAGAAAAAAAAAAAAGTAAAGGATGGATTAATTTTAACATGACTTATGAAATTAGGAATGTTTTTGCTTCATAGCACGAAAGGAAAATTTTTCTGTTCTACTCGTTTCCACTGTAAATTGTATTTCAAAATACTGTTTAAAATGTCTCCTCTCCAATGTTATTTTATTTATTTTAATGGGTGAGAGATGACAGCTCTGGGTTTTGAAACAGGAAGGAGGAGCATTTGATAAATAGCAGCGAAGGCAGGAGATCAGCTTCTGGTTTCCATTATCCAGTTTTGTATTTTTGTAGTTTTTGTTGTCAGTATTTCCATGACTAAAGAAAAGCACTTCATAATAGTGAAAAAAATTAGTGACAATCCTTCCACTGTAATTTACATGTTATAAATTTTACAGCTTCATTGGCTGGTGGTGTTTTGGACAAGAGCTTTTCTCCCAAATAAATGGCAAAATGCTTTGCTTCTGGAGTGAGATCATCTCCTTAAGATCTACACAGCCACTGGGAATTCAAAGGAGTTACAGATGTAGCATTTAGGTGATGTAAAAGTTCCCTAATTAGAGAAACAAAAGTTAGATGCATGCACCCGACAGCCTTCCCTTTGCTCTCCTCTGGAGAAGACACATAAAAGAAAATGACTAATCTCTACTAACTCACATGAATCCATCCATGAAAAAAATGCAAACCCGTGCAAAGCTTCATCGGATGACTGAGACACCAGACTACAGAGGGAAGAATAATATCTTCTTAATCAGTGCAAAGAATTGCATGAAAAACAACGTGGTATGTACAAATATCCTTTACTGAAAAGGTTCATTAAACTTGATGTATACAAAAGCTGATGTATTCTATACTCATCCTTTAAGTAAATATAAGTAATTGCATTCTAATTTTGTGACTGTCTGAATTTCATGCTATTAACTATTTATGGCACAAGAATAATATAAGTGGAACAAAAAATTTTCTTCAACTGAAATCTTGAGAGCCCAGGTATGTTTTTAACTGGCCTTTGCAACGGAGGGACATTTCAAGAACATACTCCTTTGTGCACACCTTTGTGTCTTTTTCCAGAAACTTTTTACTGAAATATCTGTCAGTTGACAATCACAGTATCAGTTGAAATGTCAGCTGAATTGGACAGAGGACTAAAGAACTCTGAAATGTTAAATTTACAGCCAAAAGTGAGAAGCAGAAAGGAGAAAAACTATGTTGGGGATGGAACAAAAGGTGGAAAAATTCAGGTTTTGAGGAAAAAGAAAACTATTTGTCTGATTTTATCGACTGCTGAAGCACCAGATAACAACCAGAATTCTGCACCTTTCCAACTCGAAGTATCTAGGCTTTGAATGTACATAATCGTACTTGTAGAAATGTAATATCCTTGCACCTTATTCTCACTCCCTCTTTTGTAGTGCAGATAGTCTATTAAGAATTTCTGAAGTTACTTAACTTTATAATTTGTATTGAGGCATATTTTGAGGCTGAAAACTTAAGTTTAGATTTGATTCACCTAATTCTATTTTTTACACAGAAGTTATTTTATTTCTGAACTTACTAATTTTTCTATTCCAAATAATTTTTTTAAAAATATTTCTGGTGGAAAGATGTACAGGACACTCTAACAATATACATTTTGTTGGGTTTGCTTTGTTAATTTTCAGAAAATGCCAAGCCATTCATTTTTCATTCCTGAAATGAAAATTTAATCCTAATAAGTGATTAATATTGCTGGAGAACAAAAATTGCATAGGAATAGCCATACATCTGGTAGCAATGGAAAAATAGAGGGCACATCTAACTCCACTTGTAAGGAGGTTTCTATGTTCAATAGAAGTGGGAGCCTTAAGAAACTCTATTTAATTTCCTCCCCAAGACTTAAATGATTAAGCCTATGTCAATCTGGCATACATTTGCCCTACTTTTTTTTTTTTTTTAAATGGCCAGTAATGGAGACTTAATAATACCACCAGACAGTCTATTTTGTTATTAATGGCATGAGAATTTTTTTTTACTTTACTTATCACTTGTTTTTTTCCCTGCTGCATGACTTTTGGTCCTTTTGACTCTGAAGGCAGAAGACAATTTTTTCCTTCCTCTTTGCAGTGTCCTGTATCTGCACACACATACACAAGTATTCTCATATATAAATAAAAAATGTATATAAACATGCATATATACTTCCCTCCTCCCTTCTTCATTCACTTCATAAGCCTTCCTCTTGTCTTAAGATAAGCCAGGTCATTTAATATTTCCTTTCAAAGTAGTCCTGATTTTTAGATTTATGATTGTTTTTGTTTGTCTCCTCTGTATAATATTATGCTTAACATAAATGTCCAATACTCTGCTCAGTACTCCACCTGGAGCCTTGCCAACTCCAAACAGAACTATTTTGTACTTTTACTTGCTTGTCACATTCCCAAACGATGTCTGCATTTTTTGCCACGGACTAATACTTTTGGCACATGTTCGGGTTAGGATCCCCTATAGCCTTCCATTTTTTCCTATTATCTATTCTATTTCTATTATTAGCTATTATTAACTGTTCTGTTACTAACAATTTTGTTTTATTCTTTATTTGCACAGCGATTACCGATGCCTTTGGCACCTGTTCATACAGTTCCTCCTTCATTGCTCCTTATTTTTCCCTCTACTTATTTGAACATTTTGAATTCTAATCTTTCCCTCCAAAGCACTATCATGTTAACATCACCTGGAAAAATCTGATCAAATATTAAGGAAACCATTGATAGGCATTAGGTTGAGGAAAAAACCTGCCCAGCCTCACTCAATATATTTTTCTATTTCAAAGTGAATTTACAGCTGCTCTTCAAGCAGAATATCCTGGAAATTTTGGTACAAATTTTAATTTAATTCTATACAGTGTGTGTGTCTCTATTTTGCTAAGGAGAATGTAATATGGAGAGCATAAAATCAAAATGTCTACTGCTTCTCTCTTGTTAGGAAGGAGCTCCTGGCAGTTTTTCAATTTCTTCTAGTGCCCTGTGCCAGTGGTCTCACACACGTGCAGATGTCTCACTTTTCTCAGCAGCCTCTAATCTCTCTTTTCTGCCTCCTAGGATGTGATCCTTCCTCCCAGTTACTCATATTAACTGTCCCAACTGACTGCTTATTGGTGAACTTTTCTCATTAAGCACCTCAGGCTATTGAGAGTTGTCTTGACCATTGCCAGGATATGGGTGGGCCAGTGGCAGGAATCACCCAAAATCATGGAACAACAGGGAATTGTACGTGGCAAGGCTGAAAATGCTTAATTCCTCATCCTTCAGTTTAGGAAAACATGAAAGATCTTGAAAATGTGTATGTCACAGACTAGATAACACGCTAATATAGTCAGAGTGGCATTTTTAAATAGTAGTGTATGCAAAAATAACTGCCTGACTGTTCATGTATCCTGAAGCAATTCATGAGAAGTGAACTTCACTGTTTCTATTTAGCTGATTGGAATATCAGCTTTGAAGCCCAGTGATGGCATGTTGCTGTTGGCATTTACTATTTAGACACTATTCATGAAATGAGGGCCAAAAAATGGGATTTAAACTGCTTTGGTTTAGAAAATAAGGATTTGAAGTGTGAAGAAGAGCAGAGGAAATTATGGAAAAAGATTTAGAGGCAAAAAAAGAATCAAAGAATTAAAACAGCAATGGGCAGAGGACGCTCAATTTTTTTTTTCAGAGAGTAGCAGATGTGACAAGGGAACATTTGAACAATTAAATAAAAGTCTGTCTGGGGTCACTATGCCAGCTCTCTACTGACGTCAGTGGGTGTTGTGGCCCCTGCGCTGCAGACAGTATAGAGCCCTGAATGTATCCCTCCTGTTATAAGTAATTGTATTTTGATACTGCCAAAGCCAATAAATGTGCAAAACTTCTAAGCCAGTCATGTAACAGAAGCAGAGAAACTGACTTTTAAGTTAAGATGATTAAAAACAAATGGCCATTCTCCTCACCTGCTGCTTTTAGAGCCTGTGAGGTCAACTTGGGTCGTGCTCTCAGGATGTGCTCCGAGTGTTTGTTGGTTGAAACTGAAATTCCCGCATGGACACTTGACTCCAGAAGGGGGAGCTTCAGCAGGCACAATTACAGTAAAGTCAATTTGCAATGAAATATTTAAATAGTTACTTTCTTACAAATAGATTTGAGAGTTCTGCTCAGGGTGACAGCAGAATTTGATCTGATCAGAACATGGGCAAATGCTTTAACTGTTTTCTGTCACCAAGCTCTGTTACTATTAATTCTTTTTTTTTTTTTTTTAATAAAAACCAATTACAAATACATAAAATACTAAATCTTCTTGAAAATAAATACTTTTAAATGTAATCACATTTTTATATAAATTAGATCTGAAACTGTAATTCATTACATTGCTCTGATAGCTTTCAGTATGAGTGTCTGAAAATATAGAACAAAACCTGCTTGCTTTCCACTCATAGCAGGTAAGGAAAAATACATGCTTTTTCATTTGTTGATAGCTTAAATAATGAATAGGGACTAGAAGTTTAGATAGGGGCTAGGGCATTTTATTAATTTGAGTTTCTTGGAAGGCCAGTATAAATGCACAGTTGTTAGGAATAAACTAACAATACACTTGCAGGTACATGTTTTTATTTGCAGAAGTGCGCTAAATCTGAAGGAAAAAGGTCGGAAGAAAGAAGAGGGCAAAGTTAGACCTATAATTAAGCCCTTGGTGAAATCCAGTAACAGGTTTCTGATGGCAAAGTGCTGATTAAGAATATGGGAGTCAAGAAAATAAGTAGCAAATCACTTGAGTCAAGACCAAAACATTTTGAGTTCCTACATGCTTGCCTTAGGTTGCAGATTGTCCAATAGATTTCAGAGTAACAAGACAACTCAAATGTACAGAACTCTGCTCCTAGATATTTTGCAGAGATCTTCTTCCTTGGAGAGTTTGAAAAGCTAGCAATGGGTACCTGAAGAACTATCTTCCTCTGAAGCCAAAACAACAGCACAGTATGTTTTGGATGTGTCCCTCTCCATTTGGATGTTGGAAAGGTGTAAATATTTACTGCCTCAGCTAAAAAATTTTTGAAAATTATATGCTAGAGACCCTTAGAAAACAGAAAATCCAGACACTGATTTATCCCAAGTTTCATCCGTCCAGACTGTTAGTTCATAACAGTTTAACAGGCATATTTCAGTCTTTAATTACAGTTGAATATTTTCCAGGGTTGACCAGATAGACTTCACCTCTTTTTTCCCCCCAAGTAAATAAAGGAAAAAAGGAATATAAAATTATGTGGACAGTATATTTAGAAGAAGATTATAGCATTATACACACTGTTTCAAGGTTTTCTGTCTTTTAAATTTGTGATAGACTGTAACATCCAGAAAATATTCACTTACAAATTCAGGTGCTGATACAATTTCCACTATTTACAATGGTTTAATTTACAACCCTTTCAAGCAATTCCATTTTTATAGGTATTGAAAATTTGCAGTAAGTCAAAGAGTGTCAATTTCCAAGGTATTACTTCAAATCACATCGGATTATTTTGGGATATACTACAAAAAATTAGAAAATCATAACTAAGTAAAGTAGAGCTTAATAAAGAAATCATGGCTTGAGGGACAAAAAAAGTCTTTTATAAACTAGATAGGGTACAGTTACAGCTCCAGAAAAGACAATTCTGGTTAAAAGGAAACATAAAATTGTTTTCCTTCTATCATCATTGTAACTATGCATTATGTATCCAACTTAAAGTGCATCAAAGTTGGTGTTATTTTTTGGTTGGTTTGACTTGGCTTTAGAGCACATTTTCTTTTCCACTTCCAATGTATAACTACATCTGTATTTTATTTGCTGTTATGATATAAAACATATCCTTAACTTTCTGCTTCAGTTTCCAGATTTTTCATACTTTTTGCATAATGAATTTAAGCCTCCAGGAAGCTAACTTTTTTTTCTTAGTTATTTTTTCATGGACTGATTAAATATATTCATGGTCCCTTAGGGCTCCTGGTTTGCACATTTTGTATTCACCTGCATATTAAGAGGCCGTTAATATTATCTATTGGCTCCAAGTGAAACCAGTAGCTCTTGTTTGGCTTTCAATAAGCGATCCATTCAAAGACATCAGAGAACACTGAACCTGTGACTTTCCCTGCCAGTTTGTTCTCTTAGTGCAACACAGACTCTGTTAAAACATGCTTACCTCCCATGCCTCTTACTCTAGTCTCATAAAGTTCCAAAACAGGTACTTTCCAGCTTTTAGGAAAAAAAAATATCCTGGGAGTAGAAAAACAGTAATCCAATGATCAGCCTAAGAAGCATGGCCCAGAAATGTATCACTATTTCAGAATTCTTTGGATTCTATGTAGTATATCCCCAGGTTTCATTCACTAACACTGCCAGTGCTTACAAAAATGTAACAATATAAGAATTTTCTCAATCATCCCCTGTTAAATGTATTGGTTTTGACAGAGTTCTGTCCCTTTTTAATGGTGTGTTAATTTTAAAATTCCCAGTTAAGCATTTTCCGTTTTAAGCAAGTTCATGAAAATATAGATTCAAAGTGAAAAAAAAGGATCACACTGATTTAAGCACTTAAAACCCACCAAGTTTAGTGTGATTCAGAATGCAAACTTGCACATGACTGTGTGTTCGTTTCCTAGTGTTTATATTACCACAAAATATCACTTTTACTGTCAACGTGAAACAAATCTGCCTATTTTTTTTAGGACTTTGTAACTGATTAATTTGGAAAATCATGTATGAAAATGGTCAAAAATATAAATGTTAATTTCCAATGACCCTGTATTTTCCAGTCACTGATGCATTACACCAACCACTTCAAACTGTCAAATTGAAAATAAAGTTGAAAAGAAAGGATGGTATTTGGAAGAAGGAGGGCAGAAGTGTTTATCAGGCTCAGAATATAAATTTGATTGCCTGTTATGTCAAAGACTACAAAATTATTCTGTGATACATGCATCAGAAGCATGTGACAAATTTACTTTCATCGATCTTAAAATCATACCAAAAATCAGTAATCATCAAGTATTCTTCCAAACTCATTTTCCAGAATCAAAAAGCTGATATTTTAAGCACATCTCACACAGGCACAATGTGCATGCTCACACACACTGTCTCCCTCTCCCCTTTTTGACTTGAAGAGTTATTTGGTTTTCAAATTACTTTTTTCTACTTTATTTTTTTGCACAGTGGTGAAGTTAAATTAGGTATTTCAGAAACATGTACAAAATACACATTTTCCCAAAACCTATATTTCTGAAAAGCTGATACAAATTGCAAACTTTGTGGCCCTTTCTTGCTTTGTCCACTCTCTGGCCTGTCAAATATTCACAGTTTGTGGGGGCAAGACCCTGCTCAGCACATAAGAAACTTAAACTGTGAGATTATTGTACTCTGCCAGCCCATATGAAATCAGAAATCCAGGAATAATTCTGTGTTGAGTTTGTTTGCCTGATAGGTCGTATGACAGTGCCAGAGGGAAATAAATTTTTTAGCATAGTCAATTATTTCCACTGATATTACTAGGAATAATAATCTTTGACCTGTGTTAGGGGACAGCCTTTTCTCAAAGGCAGTGTAGACTGAGCATACATCCAAAATTGTGAACATGTTGCCAGTTTTGTCCCAGGGAAAGGACTGATCCCACTCCCTAAAACAAGGGGGACTTGATGAAAGTGAAAAAAGGGAGGACTGGCTGGTTTCAGGTTTTGATGGTGACCAACAGACGAGGAATGAATGTCTGCATATGAAATCCTACTCTCTATAATTAGTCTGAAATAGCTATCTAAAAATCACCTTAATATTCTGAAAAGCACAGTAGTCCTGTATTATGAGTGTTTAGACAAGGAATCTATAAAAAAAATCTTAGAAAAATCTGCTGAAAGTGTGCAGAGAGACACATTATTATAAGTTTGTTAATGAACAGCTCCCAGTACTGCTCCAGTCCTTTGTATCAAGTCTACGCAGGATAATTCAGGGAGTCTTCACTCAAAGCTGTTTGGACAATCTGTTTTACAGAAAATAGATTGAAATAAAAGCAACAGAAATTTTTCAGAATATGACGTAATATTCCCTTCCAACATATCCTACATCTCAAAGTTGTGCATCAATTGCCTTAAATTGAACAATATTTCTGCTGCCTGAAAACTGTTCATAAAGCCTTTGAAATGGAAATTATGTTTTCTGGAAGGACAGTTTAGGTTAAAAAGCACAAAACTGGCTAATAAATAACAGAAAGCAGAAAGCTGGATAAAGGTGGAACAGCAAGGGTCTTAGACTTACTTGAAGACAGTAGAAAGTGAACATAAAAGGCATGAAAATGTCAGCCTTTTACAGCCACTTTACATTTTCTGAAAATGTCAGCCTTTTACAGCCACTTACATTTTCTTTGCACTGTTGCAAAATAACTGATTTATTACAGGACAACAGTGAGCTGAACTTATGAAACAATATGGAAAACAGCCTCGGGTTGGGTTGGATCTAATTCACTTTTCCTAATTCTAATTTTTTTATATTTGCTTAAACAGCTAAAAATACTTTAGAGAAAGACTTAGTTTTCAGGGGTTTAGAAACATTTAGACAACATACACTTCAATATTTCTGGAGCAGAACATTTTTGATCTTTGTATTGAGAACTAAAATGTTAAGCTTATGTGATGTCAAAAAGACCTACATTGCAAGTAAAGACTGATTTTATGAAAATGAAACTTTCAACATTTATTCAAATAATATGACAAAAACATGTTATGTAGAATCACAGCTGAACAAAATACAACAGTTTTCTTATAATTTTATTTTCACTAGAAAATTCGGACTGATCAGACACTTTATATGTTAACAAACACACAGATGTGCACAGACTTATACTTCCTATTTCTTTGATTCACACTTCCTAGTTTTGCTGAGAACAGTTTATGGAGCATGACTGATAAGTATGCAATTGTACTCCCAGAAAAGTTACTATGATGATGATAAATGAGGAGAAGAGAAGAGAAGAGAAGAGAAGAGAAGAGAAGAGAAGAGAAGAGAAGAGAAGAGAAGAGAAGAGAAGAGAAGAGAAGAGAAGAGAAGAGAAGAGAAGAGAAGAGAAGAGAAGAGAAGAGAAGAGAAGAGAGAAGAGGAGAAAGAAAAACATCTTAGTTCTGCTGGATGACAGGAAATTCTCTTGAGCACGCTTGCTTTGCTATTGCAATGTCACTCAATTCCACAAGAGCCAAGTGTATCAATTTACTGTTTCCACAGCTGCAGGATATTTAGCACTGACTGTACCCAGTTCTGTGGTCATCACACTGTGTTTAGCCGTACGCCAAGTGTTAGGTCTACTACTGAGAAAGAGCCTCTTTTTCCTCTAAGTTGTTGGATGCTGATGAGTACACATCCTCTTGCTCTACTATCTGCCCATCAACCATAAGTTCCTCTCATTGACCATCACTAGTCACTCTTATACTTCTCTCTCTCATACACACCTGAACAGAGTCACACACGAAAGAAAGGTAATTTCCTATTGGGAGACCTTGCTAAGCTTTCCTTTTGTAGTTTTTTTTTCTAAAGGTTCTTTCCTCTGAAAACTTCCAAATTTTGATCAGCAGTGAGAGCAAAGGAAAATGCTTAGGTAGAAAAGCTGAGCTCTAAATAGGCACTAATGAATAATGGAGGAAGAGATTGATATACATTCTTAACCATTCTGCCTGACTGAGAAATTGCTGAAAAGTTATTCTGAGTTTTAGGTTTCTTTTTCCTCCGTTACAAATTGCTGGAAGGGCCAAAAGCCATCCTTTCAGTTATTAGTAACAATTAAGGTTGTTCATTTGATACCCAATTACTTTGGTACTCAGGAAACCCTATTCATTCTGGGCAGTTCAGTGTGAAAACCTGTCAAAAATATAAAGAAAAGTTGGGATTGTCATTATCCAGCAGTTTTTCAGGCTTTGTAGCACCAAGTGTATATACCTGCAACATTAGGATTAGGGCCCAATATCCAAGGAATATCCAAGTTTGTTTTCCTCTGTGTTCCATAATATGTAAGTGTACAGTCTGTTGTATGTTGCTCACTTTTTTCAGTTCATTGTTTGCCTTACATGATTTCATCAATCCGCATGATCCTTCCCTTTAAGAATTTCTGGGAAATAGTGCAGAGAATGGTGGGGCACTTTTGTGGCTTGTTGTTAGCTTGCCACCAGACCAGTGAAACTATAGACTAAATTGACCATGTTGAAATTATTACACAAGACTCACTTGTTACACAATTTCATTTAATCTTTAAAAAACCTGAGTCCATGGACAAATCACATTTGTTTTCCACTTCATTTTCTATTTAATCATCAACCATGTGTTTTAATTTATAGAAACAAAACTTAAGTCTTTAGAACAGAAACATAGCAAGAGTTACCCACAAAGGGAATTCCTGTGAGTCTTTTTGTTTTCGAGTTCTCACTTATGTTTTATGGTCCTAACAGAAGATATTTGTCTAAATGAAGAAATATATTCTAGCATGAGAAAGGATTTGAAATGAAGAGCATCTGTATTTGTCAGTTTGGTGAAGGTACATAAAGTTCCCAAGTTTTTTGGGGAGTACTCATATCACAAAACATCGGTGCATATTGAATCTGCTACAACTGTCGGTATTGTGACACCTGTGTCACAGATGAAGGATGATAAAGGAGTGGTTAATTGTAGCCATTATCCAACTGTGTGAGAAATATTTGCACTAGGAAAAATGACCATTTGGAACAAATTTGTTGGCAGAAAAGTAACTTTATTGGGGTAAGATGGGTGGAAGAATGCAGCTAAGTGAAATAATGGCAAGTTTTGACAGAAGTGAAGGTGACAGGACAATATTGTGCTTTCAGAAGAGCAGTCTGATTTGACTGTGAGACAAGCCAAATAAAACATATTTGTCCTGTAAAGCTGCAGAGCAGTGTCAATTACATGTTGTGAAGATGAGTCAATGTATATTAAAATGGAAATAATAGATTATGACTACCTGACTCTCTACACTAAACAAAGGAGCCCAGAGATTAAGGAGAGTTGGTGAAAAAAATCATGTGTTAATTAGTATTTTGCCTATACATTATTTTTGGTTTAGGTAAAATCACATTTGTTTAGACTTTTGTGCAGGGTGTGTGTATGAGGAATTTTGGCTGTCATATGCCCTTGGGTATACAGATGGAATACTCCTAAGGTTGCAGTTCTGGGAAAGGTTTATTTAGCTTATTTGGAGGTCTGGGTGAAGAAGAAAATGCTGTGCTCTGCAGGGGTATCTCAGGTGGTAAGATTTCAGTTCCTTTCCCATGAAAGTCACATAGACAAGCTGTTCACAGAATGGATGTTGTAGGGAACAGGAGCAGAACCTGCACAGGCCAAAGGAAACAGGATCATCTGTAAAGGGACAGCCATGCATACAACCTTGATGGCCACAGACTTTGTCCTGGCTGTATCCTGAAAAGTGTCTCTTACTAATAGTTCTCTAGGAAAAAGAAAGGTATAGAAATTGCATAGAAAGGAATAGAAATGCGGGAAAGAGAAAAGTAAAACTTTGAGGGCTCTTGAGGGGGCTGAAGTGATAAGATATGGTGTCAGACATAGAGATTTCAATGGCATGGAAGGTTTAGAAAAATTCCCTGTTCAACTCACAGAACGGCTGCTGGGAGCTTTTTGGGATTGCTTTCTTCACAAATAGACTGATATCCTATGTGTCAAATGTTCCAGCGTTCCCAGCTTCCTCAATCAGGACTTCATAAACTAGACGACTAGTCAGGTAAGGCAACAATGTTTTCCTCAAGCAGAATTTAAGAAACAATGTCTCTCAAAGTCGTTTGAATAACTGGAAATGATGTCTCCTATTCCTGGATGAGGAAGATCTCATGGGGAGATCTTTGCAACTTTGTAGGAGTCTCTATTAAGGGAGTTCAATTCATCTGCCTGTGAGATTGGATTTCCACTTATTTGAAACCCCTTGCAGGGCCAGGGTCAATTCTCAACAGCGTTGGCTCAGATTTCCCTAGGAAAAAGGCAGAAAGGACTATTTGAATCAATAGCTACGTCTGCATACTTGTTAATGGAACAGCCATTTATTACTTTGTGCCAGGAAGCCATCTCTGCCACTCAATTCTGATCACTTACAGAGGTGCATAGACAGAACTGCCCCCAGCAACCCTTTGGTCCATGGCATCTATTGCTCTTCCAGGCAGTGTTTGGGCACAATAGAGGAGTTAGGACAGCCCACTAGGTGCTCGTAGTAGGGAGCTTGGAAGTAGCTACAGTATTCTAGAACAGAGGAAAATTTAACACTATAGACATGGGGCATTTCACGTCAGCTAACATCAGTGCTAGAGTGTTCCTGGCCTTGTCAGACTTCTTACCCTGTTACATACTTTCTCTAAATTCACTACTTCTTTTTNTTAAATTTCCGCTTTTTTTTTTTTTTTTTTTTTTTTTTAAGAAGTAATGACCACCCAACAAAATGCCATCAACCAATGAAACAAAGCCTGATTGATTGATTGATTGAATGATGCAGGATTTTTCAAATTAGCATTGTCTAGCAACTTTTGCTTCTGCTGTCTTTTCACAGCTCTCCCAAGAGGAAAAGAGAATAAGACTGGCCTCTGCCACACTTATGAAATTGTTATTCTGTAGAGAGGGATGATCAGAACAGAGCTGATCAAACCAGCACTTCTGGTTTCTCTCAGAATGTAACTGCAGTGATGCTTATTTTAAAACAGGCTTCTCATCCATTCCCTCTTACAAAAATTTAGAGTATCTGAACCCTGCAATGAAATGCATTTTACATCAGATACACCATCTAAACAGTATCTGGAGCAGAAAGAGACCTCGGCACTTCGAGTCCTAATTAACCTGTGGGTTTTCTCTTGTGGTATGACGCCAGTCTATTAAATCTTGCATTTCTTGCTGGAAAGTAGCACAAATTCAATGGGAAACATAGAAAGTGTTTTTCTCTTCCAGAATATTGTATCTCAGCAGCTAGGGAAAGCTTCTGGGAGGTGGATGCAGTAGATTTGAATTCCATCCATCTGAAGTAAGACCTGAATTCAGTTCATTTCCCAAACTCTTAAAGATAAAAGGATTGTAACTACAGCATTTCTACATTAGAAAAATGTGGATTTTAGAAGACTCTGTCTTGCTAATAACCATGAAGATGGATTTCATAAAGAAATCCCAAATTTCTGGTTTCCAGTGGATGGACGCAGGAGAGATGGACTGTATTTTATATGCATACAGTGTGGAATTCCAGAGATTTAACAACTTTAATGTCAATCATGAACATATGGCAACTTTAGATGCTGTTACAGGGATGTTTAGGAAGAAGGGGATGGGAGGAACAGCGGAACATTTGTGAGATAGATTGAAGATAAATAACCTAAAATCCCCTTTAGCCCAGTCATTAAATGCTTGTGAGCTTTTTATTTATGCTACTACATTCTTGTCAGAGCACAAGCACAGACACTGAAAAAATGATCATTCATATTCTTAAAATGATACTACAGTCTCTGGCACAATATCACCCTGTTCCAACTAGAGTGCTTGAAAATAATTCTCAGGCATGCATTGGAAATTAGCACAGAGCGGGAATCATTCCCAACAGGCAGTTTGAACATTTTTAGCTTGTTTTTGATGGCAAGAGAGCTTAATAGTAAGGATGTGCCAGTTGGCTTCAGTGTCAAAGGAAGCCCTAGGCTCTGTTTAGTTTACTAGTGCAGATATAGTCCTGTTGGTTCTAACATCTAAATCTAACCTGAATAATTTTGTATTTTGCAGAGAAGGTAGAGGCTGTTTTGGGATGCTGCCTCTTGTGATTTGGAATTGATCTTGCAAACACCTATTCATATAAATTATTGCAACTCAAACAGTTCCACTGATCTTAAAAGCTGCCTATAAAATCAGAACAAATGTTTGTGAGTGAGGTTTTTCAGAATCAGCATGTGGTGGGACAGGTGCAAAATAGAAACTTAGAATCTGATTCCTGTGCGGTAGTGCATTCTGCTTCCAGAGAGACTGAAATTCTAAACAACACAGCAATCTGTCTCACCTTTGAGCTGTTTGTCCATGCATCTGTTGATTCTGTGGCTTTTCCCCAAATCAATAGTGATAAGGACATCATTTTATTTATATCCCCCTATACCCAGCATGAGGTGAAAAAAACAGTCCCCTAAAAATGCTATTTTTGTAAGAATAAGTAAATTATTTTTCACTGTACAATAGTTATATGCTCAGTATGGTTTCTTCTTTTCATCCTTTCATCCTCAGAGAGGAAATTGAACAAAATCTCACAATGTTGTCTATTTCCCCATCAAGGAGTTTTTTCCTTGGAAAAAATGGAATATTATGTACTATCTGCTTTTGTATTTAATATTAAAAACTAAGAAACAAAATATTATTAATTATTTAGAAATTACTGGCTGTGATCATTATGCTAAATGACAATTATGGTTATTGTTTATGTCAAGAAGTTCCAGTGAGGAAATAGAAGATCAAATTCCCTATGTAGTTTGAGCTGCACAAACATAAAGGAAAAAGATTGACTCTGTATCTCATCTTGGAAAGAAAGAAGCAATAATGGCCAGTTTTAAGAACCAAAGGGCTAAGAAATAAAATCAATTAGATAATTCCCTCCCTTCTGCAACCATACCCAGAGATATCTATCATAACTCTCCATGCATCCCACGCTTTCCTCACATTCCACCACCTCTATCCCTTACGTAGCTGTATGACCCATTTTACACCTCTCTTCTCTTCACCTTCTTTTGTCATTTCTGGTACAAACCTAAGAGAGAGTGCAGCCATTGTCACAAATCGTTTTCTACAGCTAGCTCTCACAGAGTCCTGAGGAAAAATCTGCCATCCATCTCAGCAGACTAAAGTTTAGGGGACTTAATTTCTTCAATTTTAGGAAATATTGTTTTGTAGAAGTCTTGGCTGGAAGGAGTCTCTGGAGGTTGTCAAGCCCAGAATTTCTACTTTAGGTGGGACTGTATCACCACTGGGTCATGTGTTTTGGTTATATTTTATATATTTGGTTTGTTTTGGTTAAGTCCGGAAAAAATCCAAGGACAGAAAGTTCCCCCTTATGCCTTGCTGGGTAACACGTAACAATGATGAACAACCTTTCAGGAGGTCTTCCTCCTCTCTAATGGGAATGTCCTTAACCACAGTTTGTGTGAGGCCCCAAACTGATGTTTACAACTCCTCTATCTCCTCACTTTGTTCTTTTTCTTCTCCTTCACGTTCGTTTATTTTTTTATTGCTCATATTTACAGTGGACTGCATGAGACAGTCTCACTTTGTCTCCTTTTCATGTAATTCCAATGCTGTTCCTTTCACTGCAATTAATAACAACAGTTCAGATTTCTTGTTAATGATATCTGATGATGTTATATCTCCTCTGATCTCTACTCTGCTTGCAAGCTAAGTTTCTCACTTCATATGCAAACAAGGAGATCAGCTTTGGGACATCTGTTTATTCTTGTGTGGCTGATACCCTCTTGTATGACCATCCTGGCTTTATTGCCAGGATCAGTGCTCTGTAGCTGGACTTTTTAGTGACTTTCAGTTGATGAGTGATTTCTTCTTGTTTGTTGTGGGGCTTGTTGAGTGCTTCTCCTCCCAGGCTCTCTCTCCTCAGCAAAGTTGTTCCATGTGTCACTTCCATCTGTACCAACTCTTTGCCTTTCTTTCCCACTCTTCAATGCAATGCATAGCTTAACTGTATGATTTGTTTGCTCACAGAATCTCTGCAGCATATTGGGTTAAAAGCTTGTGACTATGCAAAAAGGTCTGCTGTTCTCCTTACCCTGTGTGCTGGTTTTGCCTGAGATAGAGTTAATTTTTTTCCAGGTAGCTGCTTCAGTGCTCTGTTTTGGGATTTATTATGAGGATAATGTTGATAACACATTTTTGTTGTTGCTCAGTAGTGCTTACCCTGAGTCAAGGACTTCTCAGTTTCCCATGCTCTGCCAAAAAAATGGTGCACAAGAAGCTGGGAGGTAGCATGGCCAGGACAGCTGACTCGAACTGGCCAAAAAGATATTCCGTGTCATATGACATCATTCTCAGCAAATAAAGATGCGGAAAGAAGAAGGAAGTAGGGGGACACTAGGAGTGATTGTGTTTGTCTTTCCAAATAACCATTAGACATGATGGAGCTCTGTTTTTCCAGGAATAGCTGAACACCTGCCTGCCCATGGGAAGTGGTGAATGAATTCCTTGTTCTGCTTTGCTTGTGCATGCAGCTTTTGCCTTACCTGTTAAACTGTCTTTATCTTAATCCATCAATTATCTCAGTTTTGCTCTTCTCATCCTCTTCCCTATCCCAACAGGGAGGGGAGGATGGAGGGGGAAGTGACTGAACTGCAGCTAAGCAGTTGATATCTGGGTTTAAACAACAACACCCTGGTTACTACACTCTGAATCAGGATAAACTGGATCCAGCAGGAAGGGAGGTGATTTCCTCTTGGAAAAGATGCCTTTGCTCAGCTCAGGGAGGTTCTAGAGTGTAAAGTGAGAAGAAAAAAAAATGTTTAAAAAACTTGACAAATAGAGAAAATTCTGCATGAAAAAGGACCAACTGACTTCTAAGATAACGGAAGATTAAAAAAAAAAAAAAAAAAAATCCAGCAAATAAATTAACAAAACCCAGAACCATACAACTATCTTTTTTATATTCACAGGCCATTAGATGGCTTTGGCGTATTCATTTGTAAAGAGCATGCAGCCGGATGGACTAAAATTTCTGGATGGCCCAATGCCCTGCCCAAATGCCTTATGGAACTATTCACCCAGCAAAACCATCAGAATTCAGTTCCTCCACTGATGGAATGAAAATTGCTGGAGGAAATTCTTGGTGGAGGCTTGCTTCCTTATAAATTTGTTACATTCTTCAGTCAGTACTAACATTTTTCTTTCCAAAATAAATCAGCTTCTCCAAATTAATTGATTTCCATATCTAAAATCACAGCTTCTATTTTCTTCAACTCATTCGTCACAACCTCCTTCTGCCCCTGTTTTTCTCTCCTCAGAGGACCTTACCAATTTCTATTGAGAGAAAGGAGATAAAGTGTGTGTCTGTTCTTTTTCTTTTTTTTTTCTTCTCACCCTCTCATGTTTCTCTAGCGTTGAGGATGAGGAAGCTTCTGTTCTCCTCTCCTCCACAAAGTGGCCTAAAGGGTTTCATATCATCTCCTTACCTCACACCGTGACACTTTTGAGCATTTTGCCCTCTGCCTATTGTCTCACATTACAAACAAGTTCTATATTTTTCCATTCTGGTAAAAAATAAAAAATATATTCAAACACACACTTGTATTTGCACCAGTCTCTTATCCATTTCCTTTGAGAGTTTTTTTTTAGTACAAAGCTAATTTAATTCTCATTTCCATCAAAAACCTGTTCATGCATGGCTGCTGTGGGCTGCCTTATATAAAAGCCCTATTACCTTTTCCATTTCCAATGGCAACTACCAAAACCAATCCCGTTCCCTGCTATGACTGTCACCAGCAATCATACATCTTCAACACTGCCATGCTTGTTTTCTTAAAACAAGGTCTTCTTTGGTGACTGCCCTCTTCTAAGCCTCAGCTGCCATGTCCTGTAGGGAATGCCTCCTCATGCCTTGTTGTCCTCTCTGTGTATGTTTCATGGATCTGCCAGTGGTTCTTTCTTCTTCACCATCCAAACATGATTTATCTTATCCACACTAATTCAACCAGAGTACACCAATCTGCCGCTTCACAGCAGGGCAGTTTCTTTGTCTAAGGCAAGATTTTGGTGTGTTTCTCCAATATTACCTGGTGACTATCTAGTCACCTCATCTAGCACAACACATCCAAACAAATCTTGTATGGAAAATTGAAAGTGCTTGTTTTCTTCCTTCCTAAATATCAATACCAGGGGAAGTGTCTATGTGTGTCATTCAACATACTTGATTCAGATATCCTCTCCAGATCCTCAGGTAGAGGTTACATTTAAATAGTGTGTCTTCTTTTTGTAAATTACTTTTAATACAGAACTTTTCCATTAATCTCTACTACCTGTAATATAATCTTTTTGGATGCTATTTGACTGATTTTAATCACCTATATGCAGTAGAGACATCTGCATCTGTGTTCTTTTTTTGGATTCCTCCTTATAAAGTGTAGAAAAATAGCTATTATAGAGTAGAAATTTTGCTAAAATAGACATCCAATCAATTTTTTTTACATTTTTTCCACAAAAGTTCCTGTATCTTGGAGGACTAGCTCCTATGTAAATATTCATGCTGCAGAAGTCTAAAATTAGCTGAAATCAATCTTGCCTCCTTTTTCTTTTCACTCTTTAGCTTTGTAAATTCTTTCCTTTAGATTCTACCAAAGGCAAGCTATCCTCACTTAGAGTCCACAGGAAAATAGCTTTCCAGGTTCATTTTCCTAGGCTGTAACTTTGACTATATCATTCACAATTATTTATCCATTCAATAACTACATCTTTCATCTGAAATCAAGTTTATGCTACTTATCTTTCTCACTGTTTATCATCTCTCATGTACTGTTCAGGCTGACAGCCACATATGGCCATTGCTGTAACTCCATATTGTTTACTTAAAGACATTTTGGAACAAACATATGTATAGTTCCTCCCAGTCTGCCCTGCATATTTAAAGAAATATTCCCATATACATCTGCCATACAGTAGGAATTAGATTTTTACAAAATCCCACCAAATATCTTCTTTACTGTGACTCTTACAAGAAGCTTGTCATGTGCTTGGCTTTTGAATCACTGAGGCCCCTGGCCTGGATGTTCAACCACAATTCTGTTTCTTTTTCTCCTTAGTCTCACTGCCATGAAAATAATATTTTTGAGCAAGGACTGTTTACGGCTTGTGCTTACACAGTACTTAGCATAAAGACATGTCAGACTATGAATACATATTTTAAATGCTAAAAAAATTTAAACAAATAATAGTGACAAGCACAATGTGAGATATTTTTGTAACAAGACATTTGGTATTTCAATGATCTCTAAGTCTCAATGAAAAGAATGTACCCTTTCTTTGTTATTTCGAAAATTCCCTACAAATATAATTTTTATGGTTCTTCAGAGGAAGAAAAGACTGTTATTGTTCAGTAGGCATAGCCATATATGATACCCAATTCTTGTAGGATAAGAATGACAAGCCTGCAGATTAGACTGAATTTTGCACCTGTCTCTATTGGGAATGGCAAGCTATTTACAGTAATTCAGGAGCATTCCTACCAGATAACTTGGGAGTGACAGAACTGGATTATGTGTTATATTGTAGGTCTCAAAGACACAAGAAAATTCCCCCCAATAATTTTTTTTTTCCGATCAGAACTAGTGTTCCCAGTTTATGTATTTTGACTTTCATATATTTGCTTTGTTTGTATAGTTTTTTTACTTTTTAAACTTAGATAGTAGTATTAATTTTTGTTTCATATTTTTGTAGGTTCTGCATTGAGTTAATTAAGTTAAAGTTGAATTTTAAGGAAAAAATCAGATTAATGGTATTGTGTAATTTCAGGTTAACTAAGGAAGATATTATACTGCTGTTTATATTTTTAATGCAATTAAGATTTTTAAGGCTCAGGTTTTTTTCTTTAATCTGCGTCATGAATAATTTCATGTCTGATAGATTCTAATGAAAAAAGAGCAATGTATATAGTGTTATTACTTATATAATCAATGGTCAGGAGGACATTTATCTTAACCTAGTATTTGCCTTTTCAATTTATTGATATAATTTCCAGACATATACAGAAATAAACTTTCCCATCAAGTTTGTAGAACCTAGAATGCAAAAAACTGTCACTTTATTTCAATAAGTTCAGATCCATCTCATAGAGTTGAGACATGAATTTTCAGTGACTGAGTGCAGCAGAAAGCACATCACAAATTAGCCTAGCGAGCCAGTGCACATTTTTAATACGTATTTATTTCCATAAATGTAAGTGCTGAGCAGCTGATTTCATTAAAATTATGGTATATTACATTTAGGATCTCTATTTGCATATTTTCTTCAAGCTGAAGTATTAGTTTTTGAAGTGCCATTTTAGGCAATTTTTGCAGAGTGACAGATACAGATTTTCATTAGGATCACAGCAAGCTGTTGGCTAAGATTTTAACTCTAGAGAACAAGCCCCACTAGAACTACATAAAAATATGTTAAATTACTATCAGGGTTGTGGGAACATGAATTCCACAAGAAAAAGAAAATTAATATAGATATTCAAAGTTATGACCCCTTGAGATATAGTTCTTGGAGAAAATAAATAAATCCCCAAACCATCAAACCTTCAAAGTTGAAAACTACTTAGTTTAAAAGGCAAAAAAGATCAGGAAACATTTTATCTCGCTTTGATTTGATTGCAGGTTTATAGAAAAAAAATCTTAGCAGGATGAAAAAAAATAGAAAATAAGCACCTGAAATACTAGTGAGATTATGCTATGCTCTACTTTCTAAACTCATGAACCCCTGCTTTTCACTCAATGATACGACTTTTTATTATTTGCTACGTTCATATATTCTCATTAGTCTCATAATCCAGGTGCATAGTTCTGTCTCAAGGGAGATCTCCACTCATGTTTTCTCTGCCCTCTGTTTTCAAATGGGAAAATGAACATAATTGATAGCTGTGCTTAGTTTCCTTTGAAGCTCTTCGATACAGAACTTAGTGGAAAAAAAAGAACAAAAGAAAAAAAAAGGTGGTTTGTACGTTTATGGGGGAAAGGAGACTGCAGAAGGACAAAGGAAGAAGGAAAGCTGGAAGATGAAGGAAAAACTGGAAGAAAATCATGAGGGAACTGCTGCTGAAGATAAAATGCAATATAGTATCAGATTGCAACAGCAGAGGGACAGAAGTATGAGCGAGTTCCAAAAGTCACTTCCTCTAGAGATCTTGTGTCACAGATGCTGCTGCTGCTGAAGAATAGGATTTAGACATCCATCAAAGGCCTGCTGTTGTCCTGGTGGGAAAATAAATAGTTCAACATATTGCTCATCTAAACCAAAGTTACCCTGTAAAGACTCGGAAGGTTGGGACACTTGGGACCCATGAAGGATTCTCTCCATTCTCTCATTCACTCAGCTCTCTGCCTCTTTCTGTTCTTCTCTCTCTCTCTCTTTAAATCTGTAAATGTTGAATATATGCAAAATGATAAACAATATATATACACACCACATATAGCATATGAATAGTTTCAGGTAGGTTTAAGGGGAGGGTGTGGCTCTGTGTGTGTATATTTACACACACATATATCTATTACATGGATGTATAAAATATATGTGCAAAATTCTTCTTTAACCTGAATGAAGTCAAGATAAATCTTATTTAAGAGCTGACTGAATTCCAAAGTGACATTGCATGTAATAACTTCATGCATGCGTGCACGCATAAACACATTGTACATTCACGGTTTTAATGTTCAAATGCAAAGCATAGGTCAATGTTATAATTACTGATGATGTTTATCAGAACATTTCCAAAAGGTAAAAAAAAAAAAAAA
>VZRN01004441.1:229204-258959 GCA_013397935.1 Dasyornis broadbenti | reverse complement strand
AAAAAAAAAAAAAATTATCATGTAACCCTGAAAGGTTTGAAATTCCAGTTGGATCCATAACCTGTGTAATTAACCAGTATAGCTATTCAACTGTGTTTTTAAAATAGGCTTGGATGTGAAATCAGTTTTTTCCTTTTTCTCTTTTTAGTGGGAAACAGAATTATTAGACAGGCTTTGGACAGAATTGCCAGAAAACACAGCACATATGATGTTCATGCTTTCATCTTCATCTCAGAAAATCTCTAGCCTAGACACAACTAAGAATTATAAGGAAAATAGTCCTTGTGTATTAATCTGTTGGGCATGGCATGAAAAAAACAGGAATCAAAGCCCAGCTCTCACTTTAACATTAGCAGTGCTGGATTCTCTTGGACCAAATTAAGATCACTAGATTGAAGGCCAAGATGTTATGTCTGCCTTGACTGACACTTAGAGGATCTGATTCTAAACTGGATGCAGCTCATAAAGAAAATTCTTTCTTATAGTGCTTAGTTGTGCAATCGAAATGATGAATTTTCTTAACTTAGTTTCTGGATTTGTATTGCTGCTAAAACAGTAGACATTCACCTCATTCTTCTTCTCTTTTATGATGTCATAAAAATTTTATGAGTTATTAATGAGGATCTAGACTTTTGACCTTTGATACTTGGCTGAGGACAAATTTATCAAAGCAGAGCTGTGATAGAGCCAGCTGGAATCTGTTGAGGTGTAAGAATCTATATTCTGTGTCATTAAATAAAAATGATGAAAAGTACTGCTGTTTGTGCCTCTGTTCTTAAAAGTATGTTAAAAATTTGTCTGTGCTGGCCTGAGAAAACCCAGTCACTGGCAGAGATGATACCATTGCTTCTCTCTAGTTCAAAGAAGGTTCTGTAGTGTAGCACAGGAGGCAGAGCAGAAATTATAATATTTTTTCATTTCATTATAATATTTTTTCATTTTTTCCCACAAAACCTGTGAGGGGTACTTAATTTTCCACAGACCCATAAACTAAGTTCTGCTTTATGACAAGACTACTCACAAGAACCTCATGAAGTTTAACAAGGGGAAGTGTAAAGTCCTCCCACTGGGGAGGACTAACCCCATGCAGTAACTGTATGCTGGGGGTTGACTGGCTGCAAAACAACTTTGCAGAATCTGACCTGGGTTCAGGTGGCCAGAAAGCTCAATGTGAGCTGTAAAAACATCGTTTCAGCCAAGCAGGCCAACAGCATCCTAAGATGCATGAGAAGGAGCAGGTCAAGGGAGGCGATCCTTTCCTCCTAACTTGGTGCTGGAGTGCTGAGTGTAGCGTTGGGTCACAGCCTTTTACTTGTGCCTCAGTAGTGTCAGAGGCCAGCTGGCTGGAGGGGTAAACTGGCCATGCTCAGGTTAAAAGCACTCCCACAAAGTTGGGGGTAACCCTCCCACCAGGAAGGGAACCACATCAGTCCCGAAACAGTGCAACCCTCATAATTTTCTATATTGCCGGGGGAATAGATGCATAAACACAGTGGTATAAAGGTACAGGTGTATTCCTTTACAGATATGCAAAAACGAATAATATGCTGTACAGTAATTTATATGTCTAGAATTTTAAACCCTTTTCCATCTTTGAATAAGGCAGAGTAATTTTAGCAGACTGTCATAACACTTTGAGGTGAGGTGCATTCTAACACTCCACTAGTACAGTTTTGGGAGGAAACTACCCAAGGGTTTGGAACTGGGATACTGGAAGTGACTTTTCTCTTGTCCTTATTAGGTAGCTGGAAGGAGATTACAGTATATGGTGTAAATTTAATGTCATCCTGGCAGGAGGTGGCAGGTAAGGAATCATGTCAGTCACTGATTTACTGCTTAACAGTAGGGAAAGGCTTCAGAACAAACCCTGTAGGAGCATTATAAGCACTTTTTTTATTGTCAAGATGTCAGAACACAACGCAGGGTAGCCACTAAGCTTAAAAGTGATTTATGAAAAAAAGACCACCTGGAGATTATCTTATTTTTGTCATTTTAAAAGGACATAAAAAGATCATTTTTGTCATATCTCTTTTCTGGTCAGTAAACAAATCCACAGAGGGCCAATTTACTCATAAAATGGGCATTGATATTATGAAATTGTTCTAACTTCTAATGTTGCATGTCATTCATTGCTGTTACTTAAAAAGATTTGTGGTACATTTTGCTAAGTTACTGCCTCTCCCCTCTGACCAAATTCTTAATTTTTGCATTCAAAAAGCTGAATTTTCTCCAAGCTGCAGGAAGTGTTCAGAATCTGCTAAATATTTTAATGTTGAGAGATGGAGACTTGTAAAGGAGAGTGTTGTTAAAGACTCTGACATTTTATACTAATTTTCTATCAGTGGTTATGGTTCCAGAAAACTGCAATTTAAGACATTTAAAATCCTAATACTAATAATTTGAAATAATAACACTTTCTATCTAGAATCAACAATAAAAAATAACCTTTGTCAAGACTAAAAGGCTAGTAACAGAAGTTATAAATTGACAGTTTCAGTGTGACTGGATTAATAGAAAAAGATTCCTCCAGGCCCCCAAAAAATCCGTATTTAATGTCAAGGTCAGGACTCAAACATGAAAACGACATAAAACAAAGCAGGGTACTATTTTTAGCAATAATAGTACCTTGTCCAGAGTTGCACTTTGAGCTGGTGTAAATACAATACGGACTGCTTACCTGCTTTCCTTCTTATGGTTGGTTTGGGTTTTTTCTTTTAATGTATTATTAGCTGAAAAGTGTGGCTTAGTTTTGCAGCTACTTCCTTCAGATGGAAGTGGCTCAGATTAACTGAGAAAACATTTTTCAAATCTGTACCATGGAAAGTCCAACTGGAAAGAAACTGTTTTCAGAATCTAAAATATTTGGGCTGAAACAACCACCATTTAAATTTATGATTTCCATGGAAAAATGTCCTCGGCTTGCATGTGGTATAAAGCAAGGCCTGGCTCAAAATTTCCAGCAATACTTACCAAACAGAGTTTTCCAAAGCCAGGGAGAAGAAGGAAGGGGGAAGAGGCTGCTCAGAGTCTGTTCATATTTGGAGAAACAGAGCATCAGGATGGGAGTTGGCTTGTGGAGTCCTGGTTTGGAAGGACTCTATAGAGCAATGCTTGCTTTCATTCTGCACCTGAGAGGCTGGAAGAGATTGGGATCCAGTGCTGCTTTTTAAATAGGGTGGCATTCCTCCCACTCCCCAAGTGGCACTGATGCTGTCTTGGCAGTCACTGAGGCTGAAGGGCTAAAGCACAAAGAAAATAGCATGCATGACAGTGAGCTGTAGCCTTCAGGACAGTGGAAAATTCAATTTTCTGTTAACTAGGAAATATACCTACCTTTTTTTTTAGGACTTGGGCAGAATGTTTGCTCTCTTGGCTTTTGCACTTCCAGAAGAAATGTTTTTTTTTTCATTTCTGATACTAGATGGAGGGAATAGACCATTCATTGCCAAAACATGTGAGAAAAACCTCGTCAAAATACTAGAAATAAGTGGATAGATTGTTCTCAGGGTAGTTTCTTCCCACAAATGTAGATGCAGAAAACTTGGATATTACAGGAGTGTGGACAAATTTTTATACCCATGCCTGATTTGGAGTCTAGATACAGAATTTTTGGGTTTCAAAGGTGTTAGGAAATCAGCACTACTCTGTGGGGAAGTCATGGGGAGCATGTGCAGGGAAAGACTGTGGCAGCTGCTGCCTGCCCTGCTCAACTCAGGGAGATGTTGCTACAAGAAACCAACCAGGCAAGAAGGGATGAGTGGGACTGCTCTTGTGGTCTCTGCCAAAGAACCTTGTAAGGGCCTGTTATATTCCAATCTTAGGTATTACTTTTAATCGCGACCTGCCATTAAAAGTGGCAGGAGTTAAAAACTTTCCCTGGACTTGCACTACTTTTTGTCACTCTGTCTTTTATAAGAAGTTTTTCTGATTTTTTGCTTCCTTATTATAATTAATATGCAGGATTTTGAATGTTTATGGAAGCAAGAAACTGTTTTTTCTAGTGCAAGAGACAATAAGTATAAACACTCTGTCCAATCTGCAGCTCTGTTGCTGTTGTACGCTTAGGAAACACTGGGCAGAAAATTTTCTTCTTTGTACCAAGGACATCATATTTTGGTGGTCTTTTGGGACTCATTCTCAGGAATACAGTTTGAGACAGAATGGGGAAACATTCTGTCCACCTAATTTGCTTTTCCAATTGAAACTTTAAATTTTCTGGGCATCTTGTCTCAGTTTCTCAGTTTAGTATAAGCCCTTTCTAGCTTACTCTTTCTTTTCAGAAACAACCCCTCTTTCTGCCCTCCCTCCCCCATGTTTCCAGTCAATCATACAGTCAGTACAGGAGCAGAGAAATGTTTTAAGATGAAAAGCTACTAGCCGGCAAGTTTTTGTTGGTACTATAACTGTGCCCATTTAATTCAAATGGTACAAAAGTTGTTAGTTTGTCTACATTATTCAAACTCCTAAGGAACATTTTGACATCAAGTTTTGTATTAAAGCAAAGCCTAGAAGAGAAGCAATCGTAACTTAGAAGTGCTGTGAAAAAGAGGCTGCCTACTGGTTATGGATATATGTCTGAAGTGGCATACAGAGTATTTTTTCTTGTCATTTGTACCCCCAATGACAGCAATATTTCATTTCCGTTGCTACAGAGGACCATGGCTAGTGAGTGTAAGAGTATTTCTCTCTGAAAGGCAATGCACCACAGTCATTGGTGTCACTATCAAGCAAATTTATCACAGGGCAGCACACATCAAGGTGTTCAGAATTGCCTTCTAATGGTTGAGCACCTCTCCTATGAAGACAATTTGAGAGAGCTGGGGTTGTTCAGGCTGGAGAAGAGAAGGCTCTGGAGAGACCTTAGAGCAGCAACCTAAAGATACAAGAAACTGGAGATGGACTCTGTAAAATGGCATGTAATGATAGAACAAGGGGGAATGGCTTTAAACTGAGAGAATGTTTTATTTGATATTAGGAAGATATTCACTGAGAGAGGTAAGACATTGGAACAGGTTGCCTAGGGAGGTTGTGGTTGCCCCATTCCTGGGGCTGTTCAAGGCCAGGTTGGATGGGGTTTTTGAGAAACCTAGTCTAGTGGAAGGTGTCGCTACCCATGGCAGGGGGATTGGAACCCAGTGATCTTTAAAGTCCCTTCAAACTCAAACCCTCCTGTAATTCTACGAATTCTTAAATCTCCTGAAAAAGAAGGCCTATTTCTATACTTTACACATTATGGAAACAAACTTGTATAGTTAGAATTTTGTGACATGTTTGATTACTTAGCATTCATCTACTGTATGACTCTACACACAAAATTTCATCTAACTACCTGATGTTCCCTAGTGAACTTGTATAAAGAGGTTTTTTCATTACAGTATGAAGATTTGATGTCTAAAGCTTTTGATATCTAGTCTTTTCTTACCATTCAGCTACTGGTTCACTGCAATCAAATTATGTTCTTATTACTTTTTAACTTAGGGTTTTTGTGAACAAAAGGAGTGGAACCCTTAGAGTGTACCAGAGTAAACCATTTTGCAGACCTCAAATAATATTTGTTGATTTTATACAAACCATGTGTGCGTATTTTAGTAAGAATTCTTTGCAGAACTAATGTTAATGTCTTGTAGAAGAATATAGGCAATTATTCCAGAAACCATGACTATTTTTTTTTCTTAGCGATACCAGTCATTATATACTGTCTGACTAAACTGAACATATGAAAATATACATTTGACTCCTACACCATGATGACATTTTTATCCTTCTAGTGAAGATTGAATTTTTTTTCATTACTTTTATTTTTGGTCTCATTTCAACCCAAGAAGTAAGAAAGTATTTTTTAGAAACTGTAATTAAGAAAGTATAAGGAGATTATGTGCAAAGAATTTGTTGCACATCATTTCTCTAAACATACTGTCTTAATGTTTTGCAAGCTATTCGTAAAACATTGATGACACATTATTTATTTTTCTGTGCATAAATATATCCTCTTCTTTGTCATATAATTCTCTTTGTTATATATTTCTGTTGTAAAAGCAATTTACTGGCTTTTAAGATAACTATAAAACATCATAACAAGTATTAAATTAAAATAGAAAACATTAAAGACTTCAGCTGTCTCATATTTCTCTGAAAAAAAGTCAGAAAGTCAATACCATAACAGAAAGCTAATCTGTCCAACAACTTACATTTATCATTAAGTTTATTATTTAAACTGATAGGCATATTTATGAACACTGTTTTGTTTTTTGTTTTTTTTTTTAATAAGGGAAATGGTTTTGAAGAAGTAGGAGAAAAACAGAGCAAAGATGGGATATAAAGTACTTAAAGTAGTAAAAAGAGGAAATAGCTCTCTGACACAATTGTTACAGAGGTTCCAAAATGTTGCTGGAGATTGTATGAGTCCTGTCCAGGCTTAGTGTGTCCTTAGGACTTATTTTGTCAGCTATGTGGAAGCTAAAGCAGTTCTGCCATATATATATATATATATATATTTCTTATACCAGAATATGTTTTATTCCGTAGGATCAGATAGCATTTCCCTAGAGTTCTTTCAGTTTTGAATCACACCCAATACATATAAAAGAGGAATCAAACAGTACGGGTTGAACTCTGTGTAGAAAGAGGACGGAGTAAGACACCCAGAGAGATCAGGGATTAGAAAACTCAAATACAGCACTACTCACTACAACATACCTGTTCCTGTCAGTTCTCTCAAATCAAGGTGTCTTGTGATTGTCCTGTCTTGTCTGTCTACTGGGAGCCACCCAGCATAACTTCAACATTAAACTTTATCATTAAAGCTTTTTTTAACACTAAGTTTTTTCTCATCATTTTCTGTTCTACAAAATGCATGGAGTGTTCATGTTAAATTATGCAATAAGAACATGCCTGCATTGAACAGGCATGATACACTCTTGCTCATGGAATTTGTCCAACCTATTTCAATTTGTTGAGTAAAGATTGTGTGATTTTTGTACCATAGCTCTACAGCTAACTAACTGGTAATCCAGGAAAAAAACCCTTTTTTTTTTTTTTGGTCTGAGCCAGAAGCATTTATACAGTGAAGGCAAGAATAAAGCATCAGCAATAGCTTAAATGCTGTTCCTGTTCCTTGCAGTGTGCTTAGTTCTTCACATCTGCTGTTGATTCTAGCTGAGAAGTTTCAGGTTAAGGTAAAAGAGCAAAGAGAAGAGCCACAGGCAGGTCTAGGGAAGGCAGAAGAGGCTTCGGTACAGGAAAGGGGGGAAGGACTGACAGTGAGAACAAGACTGAAGATTTTGTTTGACTTAATGCAACAAAAAGCTTGTGATTTTTAGCTGTGATATGAGGCAGTTCCTTCCTCTTCCTTCTCTCAGCTGCAGAAAATCAGTCTAGCCTGGTCAAGGCATTATCTGTATGAGCTTAAAGGGAAATATTTCCTACTCCAAATAGGTTTATCATTATTCCCCTTTAACACTATGGGACCCATTAAGCTTCAGGATCATCCTATAGATATTTAGACAATAGAAAGAAAAAAAAAATTGTCTTACAGAGACATTTAAGTATATAGCTGCTTGCAATCACGCACAATCCTCCAGCTGTTTTTACAAAAGTTGTCTATTTGTTTAAATAGAGGCATCATTGTAGAATAGCATCCTAGGCAGTCCAGATACACAGATTTTTTTTTTGGCAGTTAAATAATTCCAGATGTGTTGGATTTTTAGATGACAGCAGATTGAAATCACAGGTTAGCAAATACTAGGAAGACTTTATTTATCTATGGGGAAGCAGGACACTGAGGAAAATGGTTCTTCCTAAAATACACAGTACATCTTTTGCACAGCTAAGCTTGAAGCTATTTCTGGACTAGTGCTTTATTAGTGCAGGGGCAAATTCTCTATATTACCTAGTCTGAAAGTCTGATTTTACGTTTCTTGCTGTACTGCAGTTACTTTCCCAAATTGGATAGCTAGGAAAGGTGGGACTATTGCAGCATATTCTGAGAGAAGAAAGGAAAGGAAAGGAAAGGAAAGGAAAGGAAAGGAAAGGAAAGGAAAGGAAAGGAAAGGAAAGGAAAGGAAAGGAAAGGAAAGGAAAGGAAAGGAAAGGAAAGGAAAGGAAAGGAAAGGAAAGGAAAGGAAAGGAAAGGAAAACAAGGAGGCCATGTTTTCTTGATTTGTGACAACAGACTAATGCCAGGAGAGAGGGACAGCTCTGTCCTTTGGGGGCATGAGGAGCACAAGGAAATTTTAAATTAAAAAAGTGTTTTCTGGTGACTGGCAGTCTCAGCTAACGACTTTTGTAGCTCTTCTCAGTGCTGTAAGCCTTGAGGCAATTACTGTATTACATAGTTCAACGTGCAGTGCTGAATTTTAGGGGAAACAGCTCACAATATTTTGCCTTTCTAACATATTTTCTTAAAGATGTTTAGCTGGGAGAGAAAGATCGTTTTAAAACATGTTGTTCTAAGCTTACTGAATAGTTTAAAGCCAGACAGGAAGAAAACAAAACCTCAGAGACTATTAATGCTTTGGGGCCTACTTAACAGCACATCTCATAATGAAATGCTAAACCAGTAATTTTTTTTTTAATCTGCCTTGCTTTGTGGGCCTTTTTTCCCCTCTCTTGAATTGTCTTTATCATGCCAATAAATTAGTTGTTTTTAATGAAAACTAATACAGAGGAATGGACAGGTTGAGTGTGGAGCTCAACTAAGATTTCTGATTGACTTGGGAGGCAAATCTTATTTATAGATATGCTTTATCCAAGTGTTTCATATTCAGAATAAAGTAGCACTTTAAATATTTGAGATGGGGTTTGAGAGGTATGTAGGAAATATGAACACCCACTTGTACAAAAAGGGATTGCTGGTGATTATACTCTTAGCATGCAAATCTTTTATGCAGATCTGAAAATACCATTTTGACACTCTGCAATATTGTAATCATCTTTTGATATTTTTAAAGCTGTAAGCCAACATAATATTTTTGGAAAAAAAAAATTAAAACAACATGATGGCAATTACATGCATCAGTCCAATGGCTCTTTGAGCACCCGGAGGTCCCTCTTTGATATTATTTTTCTATTTTTACGTTGCTTCTGATGAAGATTTTCTGGTTATGAAAATATAGGATGAATTAAATATCAGTGAGGTGCAATGACAGTCATGAAAGGGGAATTAAACTAAATTTTTTCAGAAAATGTTAGTGATCTGTGATCTCCTACATCAGTAATGCTCTTCCAGAATAATGCTGTTGGCAAACTGTAGAGAAAGCTTTTCTATTATACTAAGCTAATGTGATCCAGACATTTTCCAAATTTGTTCTTTCTCTTTATCACAGTAATTCTGAAAAATATTTTGTTCCACTTAATTTTTCTTTTACCTCCTTCCTGATTTTGGTGGTGCCTGTGACCATGCATTCTGTGCCTGTGTTTCTGCTAAGGACCGTGTTCTTCAGGCTGCTGCAGGCTCTGTCACCCCACAGATCCATGATGCAGTGGTGTGGCTGCCTCTTGGCAGACTCCCAGCTTTAGTGCAAGGCAGAAGTTATTGGGTCTCGCCGAGTTCAGGACTCAGAGAAACAGCTCATTATTGCACGATGCAGTTCCTGCCAGTTGCTGCTGAGCTCAGGGGAGGGGGAGCTGTGCCATTCCCTCTCTCAGGGAGAACTGTTGCTTCCCTCCATATCAATTTCGGGCAGCATTGACTGATTTCAGATCTCAGTGGGAACTTTAAGGTAGGAGTGACTGTCTTTCAGTGCGCTGAGGTACTTCTCTGACTGGTCTTCCCCTGATAAAGTCCTGTAAGTGGATTTTTCCTCTCTTGCGTCTATTTACAGTACCCATGTAAAGATATGGTTAACTTCAAGGAAAAAAAAAAAATAGGTGTGGACATAGGTAGCATGCTTGTACCTACTGCTGAGAACTGAGACGTGGCCCACGATATGGCATGCAAGCAGCAACCTGCAAGATAAGGTAAGAATTATACATGAAAACTGATAATTTCAGGACAAAATCCTGCAATACCCCTGCTACCTAAAGGGTGTAACAGGGGTAATAAGAATCATCAGTTAAACACAGTGACTGTAAGATGATTGCCAAGATTAAACTAAGGCATATGTTGGATTTCATCAGCCGTGTCTCGGAAGAATTTTGTTTTATAGATAAGATATATTTAGAATTAGAAAAAAGTGTCTTATGATGGACTGAAGATTAAATTCCCCTTATGATAAAAGAAGTTCCTGTTTACAAAAAAATATATGTGGCTGATGAGCAAACATCAGTATGTGTTGATTCAGCCTCAGCCCCCGTAAGAGAGGCTTCCTCCAGAAAGCAGAAACTGCAGCTTGTCCAAGACCATCCTCTGCACATCCTCTGTGACTGTGGCTCTGCTGTGAACAATCGCCCACAGACATTTGTATCAGCCTTGAGTCCTGAAGAAATGAATAAGTGAGTAAGAAATATGAAAAACCATAGTTATCAAGGCAAGTTCAAAATAGTCAGAATACTTTCAGTGCAGTAAATAGAATTTTTCAGTGGAGTTATAAAAGCAAAAAATGTCTCAAATGCCAGGACACTAAGATCAGCTTTGGCAAATGCAAAAGGAAATAGGCTGAGCAGCACCCTGTCAGTAAAACACACCTGTAAAGACTCCTTATTCTAGCTATTAGATTTATAAAATTGTCTAGGTAGTTAAAGCTCAAGAGAGGAAGCTTGGATATAAAAAACCCGTAAACAGGATTCAGTTAGTAGAAGGTGGCTGGATAAACACTCCTGTTTATTCTCAAATGAGAATTTTTTACCTGTTGTTTCAGAGTGAAGTGTGACAGAGAACATTTGTGACTATACTCTAAAGCAGCATTGGAAAAGACACATATCCCAAAACACCCTGCTATTCTTCTGTGCAGTGAATCTTCATAATATGAGGAATACTATTTCTTCTCAGGATTTGAAATATCAACTATATTATGTCAGTATATGTCTCAATTATGCTGTTAAGGGCATTGCATAAAATAGAAAATGCTACCATAGCATTTAAATGGTTAAATTTCTTGTTCTCATTCCTTTTAATTTTCACAAGCAATTTTCATCACCAATCATTTTCTAGTGCAGTAACTAACAGCCTTTACTCTCTCATCCCCTACACCTAAGGAGAATAACAGCAAGGCTGACACCAGCATTTCTCTAAGCTTTGTAGTACTCAAACTGTCTAACTTCTGATATTGAGATTTCCATGAACAACTGCTTCTGACCAATGGTTGGACTGAGATTTCCAACTTAATATGCTCTGTTACTGAACACATTTCTGGAAGGCAGGAGAGCAGGCCCAGTGGTGGAGACCTGCTCTGGCATACTGGAAGAGGCTGGCCACGCCTCCTGACATGCCTGGAGCACCTGGGAGGCCTAGAGTGATCCTTCAGATTATCCACCCTCAGTGCCTTCTTGCCACTGCAGTCACCTTGTCTCAGGTAGGATCTCACAGAAACATTGGAGTTATTCTGTGGGAACTACAGAAATATGTGCCAAATTAACAATGTGGCTGGTGTGCGTAAGTAAATATTGGAAAAATATACGGAAAAATTATTCTGGAACAGTGTTGATAATACTATGATGTTTTAGTTTTTGCTGAGGAGTGATTACACAGCATCAAGGCCATTTCTGCTTCTCATGCTGCCTCACCAGTGAGAAGGCTGGGGGTGCACAGGGAGTTGGGAGGTTTTATGACCACTCCCTGAAGGCGAGGGTAACTCAGGTTCCTGTTAATCAATCCCTTGGGGCAGATTAGAGTGAAACAACACTGAATGATCAATATTTATGTACATTCAAACAAATAAATAAATAAAAATAATTTTAAAATATATATGTAGGGTTTATTTTATAACAGTTTAGTTGTAGTGGAGAACAGATTTAGACATTTTTGTTATTAGCTGTAGAAATATAGAAATACAAAAGCATAAAAATAACACTTCAAAAAATGTATAAGGAAAAGAAAGAAAGAGAAAGAAAGGCTAAGAGTAGAGGGATAGCAGAGAGGAAAAGTATCACCACTCATGGAATAAACAGTGAGACTTGATTTTTGCAATTTCAATGTCCATTTGTTGAAGTGATGAACAGTCTTGATGTGTTGGGTGTGGGGGAAGCCCAAAACACAAAGTTTTATGGGTTAAGATAGCTTAGGTTTGCATATGAGCACGCAGGTACCTCCCCTGTGGGACAAGCTTTACACTGTCAGCAGCAACACTGTTGATAGTGCCCAGTCCTCTTGTGGAAGGCCCCAGCAATGAGTCTGGGGGTGCTTCAGGGGTCTTTGATGGTTTATGACACCTTCTAAGACATTACAGCTCCTTCTCCTGTCAGAGTAGCAGAGCCAGTTATGCCCCATCAGAAGGGATGAATACCTTCAGGCATGTGTATGTGTCCTGGTACTTCCCTTGAGGGGAGTTTTCACAGCTGAGCTAGTTGTGTAAGGGAGGACATTGTCATGACCAAAAGCATTATCCCACCTTGCAGGATTTGCTTATCAGCCTCTTCCAGACGTGGCCCAAACCCCAGCTTGTAGCCCCCAGGGGTGGGTGCTCACCCCCTCTGCCCCTGGGCTGTGACCCTGCACATCATCAGCAAAGCACCACTGCTTTTGCACATGGCCAATTGTTTGAGTCATTAACCATTAACATTTGTCTCTCACAGGAGGGGACACAGCCAGGACAGCTGACACCATCTGACCAAAGGGATATTTCATAGCATGTGGTGTCATGCTCAGCATGCAAAGCTGAGGGAAGAAGAAGCAATGGATGGGAAGGTAGGAGTGATGGTATTTGTGTTCCTGACTAGCTATCATGTGTGAAGGAGCCCTGCATTCCTGGGGATGGCTGAACGCCTGCCTGTCCTTGAGAAGCAGTGAATTCATTCCTTGTTTTGATTTTCTTGCATATGTAGCTTTCGCTTTAGCTGTTAAACTGTCTCAACACACAAATTTTCTCACATTTGCTCTCCCAATTTCCTCTCTCATCCCACTTGGGCAGTGGGCAGTGAGTGGTCGTGTGGTGCTTACTTGTTGACTGAATTTAAACCATGACAACCACCTCCAGGTGTTCTTACTGCTCTGCTGATACTATGATACCATCTCCACTTGTGCATCTGGGCTGTGAACAAAGGGAAACAATCCAGGTTCAGATAATTTGTTGGTATATTTTATAATAATTTTCAGACTAGAGTGATTCTCTGATCCAGGTCATAATGTCATTACACAAACAGTTATTCTGGCATGAAGGACAGTGTTCACATGATTCAGCAAATTGCATGGAGAAGATGAGTGCAAGGAAAAGTCTGAAGACTTGTTCTCATGTAGCCATGGAATCATAGTTTTTGCTGGAAGGCACCTTAAAGGTCATCTAGTCCAATCTCTTTGCAATGAGAAGGGACATATTCCATCAGATCAGGTTGCTCAGAGCCCAGTCCCACCTGGCCTTCCTAGTTTTCAGGGCTGGGGCATCCACCACCTCTCTGTGTATCCTGTCCCTGTGTTTCACCACCCTCATTGTAAAAATTATTCCCTATATTTAGTCTAAATCTACTCTCCCTTACGTTAAACATGTTACTTCTCATCCTATTGCAACAGACACTGCTTAAGAGTCTGCTCCCAACTTCCTTTCTTATAGGATCTCTTTAAGTTTTGAGAGGCCACTATAAGGTCTACCTGGAGCCTTCTTTTCCTCAGTTTGAACAACCCCAACTCTCCCAGCCTCTTCTTACACAAGAGGTGGTCCAACCCTCTACAATCTTTGTGGCCCTTTTTTGCAATGAGTACAATAGGTCCATGTTGTTCCTGACCACCTAAGCAGAGACAAAGGAAACATTTTGACCTGTATAAATACTTTTTGTTGTAGACAGTGAAGAGCCATGCCCAGCCTCTCGTGTTCTTGAGGCCTTTAAGTGCCCTGATGGTAACAAGCAGAAATCAGAAGTGTCAATGCTTTAGATCACCCTTAATCATTCACCTGTGGGAAGAAGGAAGTTTTCTTCCACATACTAATTTCCTTTCCCAAAGGTAATTGCTACAGCTAGCTGTAGCATTTATTTTGTTACTGATCACTAATGATTATCTTCAAAGCTAGAAATTTATATTTTTATGTCTCATCTTTGCCAGTCAAGCCTCTGTTGAATCTGAAACTTCTTCATTTCTTGTCAGTGTGCTCGTTATTTGCACTCATTTGCTGAAAGCACAGCACTGAAAGGTTGGGAAAACCCACGTGACAAACATAATTTGCTAAGCTTCTATGACTACAGATAGTTTAATTGGGAAGAATACTTCATTTGAAAGAAGAGAAAATTAGAGAAGCAAGATGAACAATAATTAAAAAATGAAAAGAAGGCTTTGAAAATGTTGCTTTGGCAATTGGAAAATTATTCTGTTGATTCAAGAAAGAAAAAGAAATTTCTCTGAGAGAAGAAAAATGAACAACATTAGGCTCATCAAATTATTATTTTTTTAAATTTCTGCTTGGTTTGGATGTTAACTAATATAATTAATAAGCACAATTCTGAAGCAAACCTTTGCAATATGTAATTGTGTGATCTAGATCATGAAATAAACTTCATTTGTGTCAAACTGGAAAGTGTTATCAGTTAATGCTGTTAAATCTGGCTGTTTATTGTGTGCGTTTGTGCATACTGTATATAAAACAACTTCCCATTATGAATTGTTTCTTGTTACTGAAATCTGGTTTGTCCATTACAAAGTACAGGATATGGGATCTTTGCACCTTCCCTGTCCCTTTATAATGTATAAATGGACCAGGCTGCTACAGACCTCATATTTTCTGTTTGGGGTAGAGTTAATGAAAGCATGGTAGTGATCAGCTGCTTTCAATGGACCTTTTAGTGAAGGAGGAGAGAAGAACTCATTAAAACAACAAGATAAGAGATGTAAAGGTGCATGTATATCTAAATCAGCCAGGCTTTCAGGGAGGACTAAACTAGTTGTCCATCAATCTCCTGGAGCAGCCTGTAAAACAGAGGTATTGAAATAGTGTCCTCGACTTTCCCACAAGGAGATGCAGATGTTCCTGTGCTCTTTCAGGATCTTTGATCTGAACATTTTAAAGAATTGTACCTTTTTTGTCTTGAGCAGCAACTGTCTCTTAGGTAGCAATAACCTCCACCACCCCAGTGCTGTGTTTTGTTTTAAGGTGGAAAAGGCAGACCTGTGTATCTGGTGGGATTGAATATACTCGTATCTATGGACAGAAGGATTATATGATTAGCATTAAAAAGTATACATATGTTATATTTGTATCTAACTTTGATTATATGTGTTGGAATTCTCAAGCATACATTGTGTACATAAATGGATATGTAATGTAAACATACATTAAAAGACGTATTACATGTCTATTAAAAGATGTATTATACGTATATTGAACATTCAACACATACATCATAGTTTACACTGACATAGAAAAGCATTGTATGTGGACATTTTTCAAAACATGAGATGTACGTACCCCTGTTAGAGCTTTTCCACAGAGAGGAAACAGCTTTACACTGGATTTCTAAACTGAAATCCAACTACAGAAAATACAGAGTGACTGTCAAAATAAAGCCACTGTAAATATTTGGTACATATATGTACATATTCAGCCTTTCACATTCATGTTTGTGAGCGAATAAATATACCTGTCTATATATCTATGCACCTACATATTAATATACCTTTACATCTAAAACATTCTAGATTAGTGTAAAGGTGATATGCCAACTGCTACTTTTAAAGAAGTTTTCAATATAAATATACATGTCTATTTATATACATGTGTTTGTGCATTTTATGTATAAACATACTTAAACATACACACATATTTGTACATATTTAATCTTTTTTAGCTGTCTATGTATGACTCTTTGCAAATATATTACTCAAAAAATAAGCAAAACAATTTATAACTTATTTTTTTCTATTATTTTATTTTCACCCTCCTTTCCACCCCTCTTTTTTTTTTCAAAAAGAGGAAAGATAACCATACTTTTTCTTTTCCTTTTTTTCTTTAGAAACTGTAATAAAACAAGAAGGTTTTTTGTTTCTTTCTTTTTTTTTTGTATAGAGTGGACACAGCATCCTTTTATGGCTAGAAAATATTCTTTACTGTGTTTTTGTGAAGCTCAGTTTTCTCTCTTCTTCATTTCTTTTAATCTTTCTTCTTTTGTCAACATATCTCATGCTTAAACCTCAGATCATATTTATTGAAGTGATCCTAAAATAATTGTATTCAAAATGAGATCAGAAGGAACAGATTATTCTGAAAATTACTTTGCACTTTCAGCTGATCTGATTTTCCACCACATTTGAGAAACTGTAAAAGTTTTTTTGCAGGTCAGATGATGCAACTGAGAGTTCACACTTTCAATCCAGTTCTACTTTACATAAGACAATTAAATACTTTATAGTAGTCAAACACATTGTTCTGTATTTTTTTTTCATAAAATCATTGCAAATATGTAAGGTCAAATCATTCTAAACATCAGCAGTTTGCCAAAGTAGACTGGGCTTCAGTTTTGCTTAAGTTATGTTTTCACAGTTTATTTTTTTCTGAAGCTCTTCCTATTGTCTTCTCTGTATTCATTCACATGTTTCAGTGATCCTTGATATAATATAAATATTTTTTTCTTTGTTACCTTCTGTGGGAAGCTATTTAAGGCTGAAGCATTTCTTGTAAATTTTTTCTATCCATTGAGTTTAGCAAAAAAAAGGTGAGTTTTTGACAGTTTTTTACGATAGCTCCTTATCTAGCACTTTATGTGGAACATAAAACTTTCTTGCAAAGATTTCGGCTAAGATATTCTGAGATTCATAGATATCAGAAAAAAAAAGATGTTCTTCATTTATGTCTTCTCTCTAAATAGTAGCTCTTACAGTTACATTTAATTGTCTTACAAAGATTTTTTTTGTTTATTCATTTTAATTGTGCTTTGTTTTCAGTAACAGTGCTGGATATTCCATAGTGAACTACAGTTTTAAATTTGTGTTCCTGTGTTGTAACAACTTGGGGAAAAAGATTCAAAACTGTGCTACCTGGATGACATTCCTGCTTCTCAGGGGTCTTGTTATGAGATAATTTAAGCTTTACAGTAACCTTTGTACAATAACATTTCATCATTCCCAGCTCTTCTACAAGAGAAGAGGTTAAAACTCACTGAAACATTTTGCCTCTTACACAGAAAACCCCAACTGAGCTCAGGATCTGTGAGAGCCAAAGGGAATTATCATGCAGATCACTGTGCAGGTGGGGCTTTGCTAATTTCTCACATGTCCACACCACACTTCAAAATCCCACGCTTAAGCTGAGTAAATCTAAGATGCTGCAAATCTGGATGTCCCTTTTTTGAGAGGGGACAGTAAAATGAGTTGGTTTATTGTTAGTATTTTTTTTTTAACACTTAAAATTTCCAAATGGTGTTATTTCACACTGCTGGTGGAATCAGCATGACCCTTTTTTTCTTTAGAAACTGTAATAAAACAAGAAGGTTTTTCTTAACACCAAGGGTTTTTTGGTGGTTTTTGTTTTGGTTTTTTTTTTTTTTTTTTGTTTTTTTTTTTTTTTTTTAGTTTTGTTTGGTTTTGTTTTTGGTTTTTTTTTTTTTATTGAGACAGGAAGGTACAGATCTTCAAGTTATTTAGGACATAAATATCCTTCATGTAAATTTTCTCATTCTACATTCAAAAAGAATTCATGAAGGAATAATTTGCTATATGTCAAAGTCACAAAAAATCTTTGGCATTTTTTGGATCACTGACCATGCAAAGCACTTTGTGGCAGTTCATTTTTCATGTCTCTTGTATTCTCTGCTTGAAGACAATGGATTGCTACTGATGGTGGTTCAAAACATGTCTTTTCCACACAAGAAAGAGACCCAGGAAAGCCTGGCTTCAGAATAAAACAAAATCATAGAAGTAACAATCTACTGTAGTATAAGGATCTGTGTCAGCTTGAAGGGCTAGTATTCACTATGGTCTACAATGGGAGAATAATTTATCTGGCAGGCTGTCATCTGATGGGCTTTCTTTATATTCCTGTCTGCTGTGATATTTGAGGGGTCCTTGGGGCCTTAAGGCATATGTGACACCTCTCTTGTGGCTTCAGGGTGGCTGGAAGAGAGAGGAAGGGTAATTCAAGTATCCATATTCAGATGAACCATGCACTGCTATTATTACTGAGTCTTATTAGCAAGCTGAGCTCTCCTGAAAATTCAGTGATACCTCCAAGGTATATTTGGTGGAAGCCCTATGTTTACCTCTTCCTCTGTTTAAGCTATGTTTAACATCACTTCTTCTTCCTCAAGTCTCCCACAGCTTGTCAGAACTCTGTTGGCACAGACTGCATGCTTGGGGAAGGTTAGTAAGGGTTTCCTGTGCGAAAGCGAGCTCTGTGCTCTTGGGGCGTACTCAGACTATGCACAGACCTGAAGGATTTGGCCACAAACTGTTTTTTCCGGATTAACCCTTCTGATTCAGTGAGAAGGATGGACAACTGTTCCTTATGGATGAGCTTATCATGGTTTTGAGCTCATTCAGTTTTCTTTGTAGAGCTTAGTACATCCTTCCTGTACATTATTCGACCACTGCTGAGGAAATAGAATTGCTAGCAATTATATTGGCTTTTTCTATGCCATAGGTACTTGATGTTTTTTATAAATATTAAATAACTTTTATCTAACAGTCTCATTTAAATGATATTTAGACTGTCTTCAAGATAAAAAAATGCATTACATATATTTTAAAATGAACGAACAAAAAACTCTTTGAAAATTAGAGATAATTCAGACTTGATTTTTCAATGCACTTAGCTATATTGAACGTCTGTATGTTAAAAAGATTCCTCTAAACAACTTAAGCATTAGAAGCTTTTATCAATTCTGAAAATCAGGCCTCACAGTGTTAAACAGTTTAGAAAATGAAGAAAACAATATGTATAAGTAACTGTGAAAGGTATCAGTTACCTGTCTTCCCTGGAAACAGATCACCATGGAAAAATGAAAGAGTCGAATTCAGGCAAAGAAATCAAATTAATTTTGTTTTCTCCTCATGACAATACCTGTTCTTTGCCTGAAATTCCTTATAATAGTCTATAAAATATTTTCTGCAGTAACTGAAGAAAAACTCCTATTAAAAAAAAAATCAATTAAAAGATGGATAACTAAATATTCTAATTCACATGTCACAGGTCCCTAAACTTCATCCATTTGTAATTAAATTGAATCCTAGAAGTTCTATCTGACAACAGCATAACTCGTCGATTTTGAGCCACGAATTCCTGAAGGATGTTTTATACTGGGCTATTTTGCTTATTCTGTATAAACACTGTCATCAGCATCTCTAATATTAAAACATTTATTAAAATGTCATTTATCATTCAGCTGAACATTTTTTTAAGGCACTTGGATATTTTCTCTAGTGCATTTGATTTAAAGATGTTTATTCCTATGAGCCATTAGCATAAGTCTTGGTTACTAATGGGCTGGAAACTCTACTTCATCATCTTATGCTTTACAAGAATATCAGCCAGAATCTCTTTAAGTACATGCAAGGAACATTTATTAGAATCTTCCTGTCTCTGCATAATTTTAAAGTTTTAAAAAATAATTACTTAATTTTGTTACTCTATTCTTAAATTGATAAGTTGTGGGGGTTTTTAGTCTTAGTAGTCTTTAAAAATCTGTGGATTTACTGACACCTGTAACAACTACCTGAAGTTTTTGAGTTTTAACTTCATATATCCATTTCCTATATTTCACAATATTTTAATAATTAATAATAATTATATTATAGATATAAAGCAGTTAACAACAAAATTAATTGGCTAATAACTCTTTAAGTGGAAAAAAAACCTGCTTTCTACATGAATTGTAATAGTTTTAACCAATGTTGTGTCTTTATTTTATGAACTGTACTTTTTAAACTTTCTACCTTGTCCTTTATAAAGATCTCCTTGTTTTCAATCAAGCTATTTAGTTTCTTATTTATTCTTTTTTTTTTTTCTCAACCCTAACAACTCCACAATAACTCCCTTCAATCCTAGGAAAATATTCTCTTTGAACCACCACAAACATTGTGATTGAGGATTTCTTCTGCTTAAATGTATCTATTTCACAAAATACCAATTTTGAATGCAATGATTCAATTAATCTTTACTAATAATATGAAATCCCAAGTACACTTACCAACTTTTGAGTACAAACTCTACAACTACATCTTGTATTTCAAAAAATTATCTATAATTTTTAGCTACTCCAACGTTTTACTGCTGGCCTGTGTAGCACTTTCTGAATATCTGTTACATAGTTCCCCCATAACACCTTATTTTGTTTTCTGCTTCCAAGACTGCTGCTCCAGACACAAGGAATTCTTTCTTTTTTTTTCTTTTTTTTTTCTAATTTAAAACAAGCAATGACTAAATAACTTCCTGAATCTTCTAGTCATTTTGCCCTTTTAATCATCATGTCATTCTTAAAAATGCTATGGAAGATTACAGTCTTCTAAGAATATAAAATATTCCACCAATTTTCAGTAATGGGAATTTTCTTATAATAATTGAAGTTTCTGCTGCTTGCATCTTTCCTTGGCTCTAAGCACAAATGCAAATTTCAGCTAGGGTTAATTTTGTAACTTCCTGCCTTTCTCTGTCTCATTTATTATTGCAGCTAACCTCCAGCTATGGATATTGGCCCTTGCAACTCAAGCTGTTTCTGTAATATAGTCCTCTCAGGAACCTAGACCCACTGTCAATAAAATCAAAACCTTCAGCTTCCCAGCATTAACACAATAGGGTGAAAGGAGAGGCAGGCTCTTTAAAGTGCACTTCGTCCCATCATAGATGTGGTGTATAAGACAAGAAGATAAATCACACTTTAGAAGTGTCTGTATTTCTATTAGGTACAAAGATATTGCAAACCATGAAGCATACATTTGTTATCTTCTTTCTAAATTTTTAAATTTGGGCATCTTGAATCTCATATTTGAAGATGAACTTTGCCCTTTCTTTCATTTAACTCCTGTGAATTTTGCCCAAACAGAGGAAGTATCAAAAGTTATGAACCTCTGAGACATTGCAAGTTGGGATTTAAGTCTCTAGAATAGAACTATTTTTCAATTTATATTTTCAAGGATGATTTTTGTTTGTTTGAAATGGACATAAATTTCCAGGAGAACAGACTATCTTTCCTCAGCAGAGCTTAATTTTAAATGAGCAAAATAATTAGATGATCTAATCTTTATAATTTTTAATAATTGCATTCTTTAGTAGCCAACAATATTCATAATAAAACAACAGATATGATGAAAATCTATTTATTTCTTCTGTAATTCTTAGAACAAGTATTTGCATATTTTTTATGTTGCAAATACATTTCTAATTTAAGTAAGGAAAGAAACACAGAAAACATTGAAATTATGTTATTAAAACCTGTTTAACAATTTTCTGAAGAATAGGAATGAAAAGTTAAGTTTAGAGGTCAAATAAATACCTCCTGAAAACTGCATCCCAGCAGGGATTTGTTTTTAGCAGCTTTCCCCTACAATTTTCCGTTTTTGACATAGGATATGGGTATGTTCCTGAACTCAGAGCATCATGCTCTCGTAAGAGTCAGTATGTTCAGTTTTAGATTATTGATTGTATAATTAAATATATATATGGTCTTTAACTTATATAAATTCACAATATCACATTTTAACTCATTGATTACTAGCAGCTTTGCCCAAGTTATTATGTCCAGTATGGAGCTTGTGCAATTGAAAACTCTATCTATCTTAAAACATGTATTGAGACTAAAAGTTTAAAAGTGTAGTGTCAGATCCAAGGAATTTATCAAGAAATCCTGCTGGGAATTTGACACAAAGTGTTAATGAATCTAGCAGCGATTGTCACAGTATCTTGCACTTAATGGTTGGCTATATTGTATTTCTATACCATCCATATATTCTTTCAAGTATCAACTGACCTGGCTTCACAAAGGCACTTTTATAGATACAACACCATTTGATATGCATATTTTTAGTCACCAGTGCTAGGTTTAGCAGCAGCCAAAATTCCAGTCCCTGTTCTTGTTTATTGTTCATGCCTTTAGCTACTTCTTATATTCACCAGAAGAACAACTTGTGTGGGTGTGTACTAGAATGGGGAACTGATCCTACTGGAAAAGAATTCTTTTTAATTTCCCTTGGTTATTTTTTAAATGCATTAGTTACACATTTTGATCAGTGTAAGTCCTTGCAAATAAAAGCCTAGCATTAAGACAGAAAGGAGTGTTAGTGTCGGATAGGAAATGGATTATGAAATGCTAAAATTAGTTTCAACAGCATTATTATGGAATAGTTAATATGGCCACAGTGGTTTATCAGGCCTATTGAAAAGCAAAGAGGATGTTCTGATAGATTATGGAGCAAAAGGGAGTGCAAGAGAGATGCTGGAAGAACAAATAGGGCAAGAAAAGGAAGGGGGGAAAAATGCACACAAATGGTTGAATTTGAAAAGTTGGACATGACCCAGCAATGTGTGCTTGCAGCCCAGAAAGCCACCCACATCCTGGGATGCATCATAAGTGGGGTTGCCAGTAGATCAAGGGAGGTGATTCTACCCTTCTCCTCTGGTGAGGTCCTGCCTGGAATACCATGTCCAGCTCTGGAGTCTTCAACACAGGAAAAGTGTGGACCTGTTAGTGCAGGTCCACAGAAGGGCTGGAGCACTTATCCCATGGGGAAAGACTGAGAGAGTTGGGGTTGTTCATCTTGGAGAAGAGAAGGGTCTGAGGAGATCTTATAGAGACCTTCCAGTACGTAAAGGGGGCCTACAAGAAAGATGGGAAATAATTTTTAGTAGGGGATGTTGTGATAGGACAATTGTTAAAGGTTTTAAGTTAAAGGAGAGTAGATTCAGGCTAGATAGAAGGAAGAAATTTTTTACAGTGAGGGTGGTGAAACAGGTTGCTCAGAGAAGTGATAGATCCCCATCCCTGGAAGTGTTCAAGGTCAGGTTGGATGGGACACTTAGCAACCTGATCCAGTGGAAGATGTCTCTTCTTATTGCAGGGGGTTGGACTAGATGACCTGTAAATGTCTCCATCAAACCAAGAATCTATGCTTCTAAGATTCTCATTAGTGATGCTTAAATAATATTTTGCACAGCTGAAATATTTCTGCATAATTCCCTCCCTTCCTTCCTCTTCCCAAAAGCTGAAAATGGAGAAACCATGAAGATATGTTTCTGAAGCTCCCTGAATAAAAGATATCTGGTCCCTACATTCCTGTTTGCAAACTCAAAATACTAGGCATTATACAGGTGAACGGTAATAGCTCTGTCCCTTGCTTCCCCAACCAGACTTTAAAATAAATTAAAACTTTAAAAAACTAAGTCCTTATTCTTGTGCATCACTACAAGATCTATGATCTGTGGTTTCAGAAAGAACTCGTGCCAAAAATCTACAAACAAAAAAAGAAAACAGATTTTGAAGGTGGAAATGTTTGAAACCTGCTTCATTACTGAACTGTTTGTTTTGAACAATACTGTGTGCATGTGTACATATGCATTTGTGTGTAGGAGACAAGTTTTTCCCTGTGTACTAACAAGCAAAATATTGCTAAAACTTTGTGTGCTTCATAACTCAGTGTTCAGAGTCTGCAATTTATACATGAGACACTCATTTCATCCTTGCTCCTTGCATTTCATTTCCTGAGGCTTCCATGAATGTAAAAACAAGAAAACTGCTGAACAGCCAAGGGCTGTAATCATGTCAGTTTTTATAAGCAGAATAAGGCTGGGGCTTCTCAGTGCTGGCTGGAAGAACTTGAGGGAGACAAAAGAGCAGTAGAGCATATTCATGTATTATACCTAAACCTGCCAGCACTATTTAATTTTCAAGATATTTCTGTCATATCTCACATTTATAAACTTAGAATTATAATTTTTATAAAGTTAAAGGCAAGCAATATCCAGGCAAGAATAATTTGTGGGATTTATTCGTGTTAAGTCCATGGCCAGATAAACATTGCTTTCTTTCTTTCATATGTCTCATGTAATACTTAATGATTAAATTATACATGAAGCAGTATTAAATGTATGTGTCTTTGAGATTCAACTTAAATTCTTAGTGCAAGTTTCAGTTCCATGCTAATTTATGTACAGCTATAATTTCTAACCTGACTATTGACTACTTTTGGTAGGATATATTAAGATATTATCCATTTCACAAACAGGGAAATAAAATTTAAAAGGAGTCACTTCAAATGGTCATTTTGCTAGTGCTAAACAGAGGTAGTAGGTAGGCTTGAAATGCCCTAGAAACCCTTTTTCAGGATCAAAAGAAGTTTAATCCTGCAGCCCCATAACCTTTTGGATGCATGCATGGCAGAGGCTTGTGAAGGCTAGTGTGAAATGTGTATGCATTTGTATGCTCACTGACACAGACTCATTAGTATGTCCTGGACACTGCTTAAGATATCCAAGGCAGCATAAAAACCTGCAGAAGGCTGCATTTTTTTTTTTTTTTAACCCTAGTACTTTCCAGGGAACCACAGTATTTTAAAAATAACAATATTACAGCACTAATTAGGACTGGGAAGTTATGAATGATAATGCCTGTATGGATGGTTACCATCTGTCTTTGGTACCTATCATGGACAGATGTTTTAGTAGGGCCTATTGCAGTAGGACAAGGGGTAATGATTTAAAGCTGAAAAAAGGGTAGATTCAGACTAGATAGAAGGAAGAAACTTTTTACAATGAGGGTGTTGAAACACTGGAAGAGGTTTCTCAGGTAGCAGATGACTCATCTGCCAAAAAAGTCACAGGTCCCTGGAAACATTTGAGGTCATGTTGAATGAAGTTCTGAGCAACCTGATCTAGTTGAAGATGCCCTTTCTCATTGCAGAGGTGTTGGAGTAGATGATTCTTTAAAGGTCCCCTCCAACACAAATTATTCTATCAATTTATCAGGAGGCCTAATGAGTTCTCACCTAGGTATGCCGGGACTGTTTCTCTGGTCAGACACCCGGACCCCACTGGACAGCACATGGCCGCAGCCTTTCTGAGGTAAGCATGCTGGAATTCATGAGAAGGGGTGTGTAGTACACAGTGCAGTGTGCAGAATGCACGACGACGCTGTATTCATAACGCAGTGCGATTCCGTGGCATTGTATGCCCTTGTTTTACTTGCTAAATAGAGCTGCGTGTTAGACAGATCTGCATGATGTTGTAATGATAGGCCCTTTGATTCTGAACTTATGCAAAATAGCAGACTGTGGCTTAGCTCCACATGACTTGAATTCCACAAGTCAAATGTATGTTTCTTTTATATACTTTGTGCATTCAATTGGTAAAGGAGTGTATTGAGACAATATGGCACCTTTTACACTACATATTGGCAGTTATCATTTACTCATGTTAATGATTGATTTCTCTTAAAGATTAGTTGAGTCCGATTGTTTTAAGATGTTTCATTTTAAAGTGTCGCCTACCAGTGTCTGCTGGAGCTGTGTACCATGTTGATTAACTCAGAAGATTTAAGGAACACAGGATAATTTGACTGGAAAAGAATAAAAATTTTAGATGCAAAAATAAAATTTGTAAAGCAGATGCAAAAAAGGTCCCAGATGGACTAATCTGAAACTGCCAAAAGATAAAAAAGGAAATAGTAAATTTTATTTAAACTACAGTTCACCAAAGTGATGGTAATGCTAATACTTAATGCTAATGAAAATCACAGTCACAGGGTGCATTCAAACCCGGTGGCAAAGCAGGCCATGAGTACCTCAGTGCCCCTGTGGAGGCCTTCTTTGCTCAGTTTTTGGGACAATCTCTGTGTGGATCTGTCTCATATGAAATACTTGCAAGAAACCCTTGCAGGTCAGCACTCTGGGCAGTCTTGGCAGAACCTCAACCTAATAAGCTTGGTGAACTTTCTGGGCTTGAACATATCAAAATACATACTTAAATGCCTCCAGAAGGTCATATCTGCCAGGGAGTGAGTCAAACCTCCTGTCAAAAATGACCCAAAATACATGGGTATTGAGTCTGTAGCCTGGGGGATCGATGACTCAACTGAAAGTATCCTTGCTCCTTTCTAGATCTCGCTCCAGAGGCCTACTTGTTCTGCTTTTAGCATCCGCTATGGAAGTATTTTCATCATGCTTTGTATTTGCTCTTTTTAGCTAGCAAAATGGTAGAATATATTTTAAAATAAAAGGCAAAATTGAATACTTCAAGATTTTAAAAGAACTTGAAAGATACCATTTCACAGCATGCATACAGAAACCTTTTGGTTTGTGTGGGGAATTTTTGGGCTTGTGGTTGAGTTTTTTGTTTTTTTGGGAGCTCACTGGTTTTGGTTTGGATGGAGTTTTTTCCTCCTTCAGAATTTTTAGAGCATTTTTTCACTTTCTTTTTTCATTTTTTGCCAAGTCTGGTGCTACTCATCCACTCAAAGCAAGTAGTACAAGGGTTTATTGAAAAATAAAACCTGCAGACAGCAAGAACCACATTCCATTGCTCTAGTCCCTTAATATGCTATCCAGTTAAACTTTCTCTATGGAGATCAACTGAAGTAGCCAGATTCAACAACTGGTGTAGTTACAGGTCTCAGATTGCATGGGATTTTCTCTTAATTTTTTGGCTGCGTGGAGAGAATGTGTGAAATGCAATCCAGTTAGTATCAGAAATGTCTCTGCCTGCAACAAATTACCAATTTACAAAGTAGCTCCTTTCCACTTCAGTATGAGACAGGAATCTTTCTTTCAACTTTTAGCAGTTGCTGATCTTTGTTTGAATACATTAAAAAAAAAATATCACAGCCTAAAAATAGCCCCAAGGAAAAAGCACCAAGGAAGCCCTTTAATAGGAAGTGTCTTCATTAATGATGAAATACAGTGTGATAAGTTTTAGTTTTGATATAATTCCATTGAATTCAGTGGATATACCAGGGCCTAAGTATAGAATAATCCTGGCTACTTCTTAAGTATTCATTCACTTAGTTTTTACATATGGCTTTTTTAAAATTGAAATAAAATCAAAATTTTAATCTTGTATCAAGAAAATGTTTTGACTGGAAACACAGTATAAAAAATAGGCAATTATCTTTACCAGGTAGGCAGATATGCACCACTACTTTGGTAGATGAAAAAAATATAGTCTGAGAAAATAACATCACCTCACACAACATTTTGGTGCAATCTGGGAATAAACTCTGAATCTCAAACTCAAATTTTTTCTCATAAATCACAGATCATGCTTGTGGTTTGTTGATTTGGTGCTTTAGTATTTTTCTTATTTATAAGTGCTTCCATATTTCAAGGGTCTGTGACTGCATGATTTAAACATATGTAAAATATAGTTTGAAATGTGTAATACAAACTTACATTTCTTAGCACATGTTGGTGACTGAAAACTGAGTGATTTATATTCCTACTGCTTCAAGAATACTGTGATAACACATTGGTATACAATGTTGTACTTAGATGAAATTATAGCCTAATTCTATACTCGTAAATCAAACAGTGCCCAGGAATTTTCAGAGTCATCAGGACAAGATTGTCTGCGTGAAAAAAAGTGTTACTAATCCTTTGCACATGCCATTTAGCAAACTCTTGGACAATTCCCAGTCACAGCTCAAGATGTAAAATATGTTAGAAACTGTTCCTTCTATTCAGTTTTCAAGTTTCATTATGTTCATGGGCACCTTTTAACCTGTTCTATAGAACAGCTACTTTTCTTGACCCAAAATTGTGATCCAGAATATACACACCACCTATACTCCAGAGTCTGGGGTTTTTTTGTTTTTTTTTTTTTGATTTCTATCACTGAGAACGTTTCAGGACATCTACTTCTACTTAGAAATCACTTTGTTCATTGTGTGAAGATGACTTATAGAATTCTGAGGAGACAAATACTTTACAATTATTTTTCTTTTTTTTTCTTTTCTCTCAAGTAATTTTAAATGTTGAGATAATGGGTAATAAGTTTGCTTCGCCTTTTTATATTCCATAAACAAATTTATTTTTTTGGTGCTGTCTTACTTGTAAGTGAAAGTAGTGTCTTGAATACTTCATATAAGCCACATTTGGAAACCAAATTATTGAGTGCTTACTTGCTTAAGCACTCCCATGACAGGTCAAAGAAATCAACCTAAGTTACTTAGTCAAGTGCTGCATGTTAAGTGACTACAAGGAGACTTCAGTATATGATGAAATGGTCCTTTAAGAAGCCTAATTTTGTTAAGGGAATGAGAGTAATATCTTCATGTATTAAGGAATGAGATCTAGTAGTTAATCTACCAGATGAATTAAAAAACGGGTTAGCATTTGCCTTTCCTCTGTAAAGAAAATATACCAGAAATTATCTTTTCTGTAACAACTGTTAAAATTGCGTGTTGGGGAAGGCAATGGGGGCTGGTTTTAAGTACAATTCTAATCAAAATGTCACTATCCATATTGTTTTCAGGTGCTTAATTAGCGAATGTAGTTTTGTTTGTGCTAGCCTTCCTGGAAATCACCAGGAATAAATGTGTTAAGTGCCATATAAAACGCTCATATACTTCAATCCTATTTTCTTCAAAGAAAGCACAAGAGAAGGCAGAATTTTTGCCTGTTGAAGAAAACTGAAAATTTATGTGTAAGCAAAATGAGAACTGACTTTAATTTTTGACACCAGGATGTTATCTGGTAAGTCTGAGGAATGAAATTTGTCAAGTGAAAAGAGACACCTTTTTTGAGTAGTAAGTTGTCAGGTTGTATAGGTCTACACTGAAAACAAACTGGCTGGTGCAACATTTAAAAGTGTACTAGTGATTTCCAGCAAACTGAAATAATTCCAGCTATCTGAACAGAGTATTTGCTGATAAATTTTGCTTTGAAAATATCAATACTTATGTTGGCACACAGGTTATGGAGACTATGGACAATCCATCACATTTTTTTCTTTGATCCTTCTTCCACCTAGGGAGAAGCACCATATCCCTCAAAATCTTACAGTTCTTCACATCCCTCAAAATACTACAGTTCGTTTAACTCTCTGTTTCAGTGATCTAAATATTGTAAGTTTACCTTGGTATTGCCATGGGTTCTGTTTAGTAGATTGACTATTCTAAAAGGTACCAGATAAATGTGCATTGATATCTATAAACTAGCTAAAAGAAATCAGGGTTTTTGAAGGGTAGTAAAGGTCTTAACACTGATTCAGCATTACAGAAACCATGTTTGAAAGTGACAGTTTTCCTTTTCCTCCTATTATGCACCAATCTGTCAGTTTTGCTCAGCAGAATCCTGACATGGCACTGTGTGAAAATACATATTTCTCTCTTTTTTGTGGCACCAACATTGAAGTAAGTTTAGCTTTTATTTTTTTTCTGCTTGTAAAACTCTTAGCACAGATCCATGGGGAGCTATGCAGTCGTAATCAGAAATGAGCCACGACGCTTTAGGAAAATAAGAAATATTAGCAGAATTAATAAACAAAAGTGTTCTACATCCTAGTGTTTTGCAGTGGCTACCCAGTGAAGTTTTATGATATATTCACTAGCTATCCTTCCTAAGTTTTGACTAGACACAGGCAGGTTAGTCAAGAAAACAACAACATATTATTTTGGTACTTGCAGCCGCTGATGTATAAGGGTTTACAGTATGTATTTGTCTGAAGTAGAAGAATCTGTGTACATTCTGCATTTTTTGTCTTATCTGCAGAAAGACAGCATTTTTTAGCTTAAATGAAGAAAGCCTACTGATAGCTTTTTTTTTTTT
>VZRN01004441.1:185620-229141 GCA_013397935.1 Dasyornis broadbenti | reverse complement strand
TTTTTTAAAATTACATTTCATATCTTGGCCAGAAAGAAGGAACTAAAAGCAATGTCTTTAATAGATCAAGGCCAGCAATTTCCCAGTTCTTAGAAAGGCAATTATTCCTTGTACTGGGCCTGTTTTGTTCTTGCAGTGAGATTTCAACTCAGATCATCGCAAGTAACTGAAGATTTATTTTCCAACATTACTTTTTCCCTTTGTTTGGCTTCATTTTGGTTTGTCCTGAGGACGCAGGCTCAAACTTCAATAACAACTACAGCACCTGCAACTGTTCATCTCAGCTTCTTTCTCCTAAAAGAACACTGAAATCCTCGATGTTGCATGCCATTTCAAAACTGCTAACAGAAAATGTCCTTAGAAACAGAAAGGACACACGGCCTTGGGATAAAGGAAGACATCATAGGTCTAGACTTGAAATATCACTCCCCTTCCACTGTTAGTTTTACCACAAGAGCAAAATCCTGCCAACCACACTGACTGAACACCACCAAAATGGCCACTCTTCAGATATACACATACATCTTTTAGGTTTATGGTTTTTAAATCTATTTTTTAAAAAAATCTCCTTTCTAAATATTGAAAAAGCCATAAGTATCATAAACTAAACCTAAAATGTTTATGTCATGCCTTTGAGGTCACCCTCCTTTGTCTTTGCCCACACAAATAGGTGTCTATGTCTATGTACGCATCCGTATGTAGATGTATAGCTGGAAAAATGTGTAATATTTTCTGCTAGGATGTGAGATCTAAGCAGGAATGGCAGCTACGCCTTCCTCTGGAAATTAACGTAAAACAGGAGATACAGAATCCCAAATACTGTGTAATAACAGTTATATTCCCCTAGCTCAAGCTGCTGAGGTGAGTGTTCTTGTATAACAGGGTCATGCCATCTGTTCTCAATGGTATCAGCAGCAGTTTAGAGAAATAAGTTTGTGTATATTAGAAATGGCCTTAAAGTGTTATAAACTGTTGGTGGTGTATTTCGACTCCTACACAATCCCTAGTGGCACGATGTTGGTAATACATAGCATTGTATCCTCAAGAACTGAATTGTAACTGCAGAAACAGAGGAGAAGAATTCAGTCAGAAGAGCCCTAATGAAAATTGATTGTAGAGACTGGAGGATAGAGATATAGTATATCCGGTCAGCAGGAAACCTAGCTGTAGTCGTTTTTTCCCCTTTTTCATATAACTTATAGGCCAGAAACAAAGATAAGCCCAGATCTCTGGATCCAGAAGAAAACTAATACTCTATTTAGTGTGCCAAATTTTCTGCTGGTATATCTTGATATATCTCAATTGACTTTAATAGAGCTCAGCCATTTTTCACCAGCCTGGAATTTGGTCTGTTGTAGCAGGAAATGTTCTCACTGAACTTGCTGTATGCTTTCATTTTTATTCTTTTCTATTATTGGAATTGACATAAACATTTATGAAAGTCTAGGAAAAGTTTTGAAGTAAAAGGATGTCAGCTTTCCGATTAGTCTCATGAAAGAGAGAAATTTCCTTTAAAATAAAACTGTTTGGATATTTTTAATACATGTTGAATGAAATTTGCATGTTGGCCAGTGTTTTTAAAAAAGTTTTAAGTGATATAGCTCTGCATGCTCTCAAATTCTGCTCTTTGCTTTGAAATCAATGACAAAGTTTATTTATCTGTCTCAAATGGAAATGTGGCATTGTCTTTAATGTCTAGATACATTGCTTGTGCTTATCTAGGTGATGCTGCACTTAGTTCTGTAATAACGCCACACAACAGTAAATCCCTGACCAGATAAAAAAGCAAAGAAATATAGAATACATTGTACCATTGTAAAGGTTACAGAACCATCCTTTAGAAATAGATTTCTCAGTATGTATATATGTTTTACGTAATGTGTAAAAGCCGCAAAGGAGTTTGAATTTATTAGAATTGTTATAAAGTTATGCTCTTTTTTATACCTACATGAAATTGTCTACCTTTTTGACTTTCATAAATTTTAAAGAGAAGAAATACTTGAATATGCTGGTAGGTAGAAGAACATATTCCTGAGTAGGCGGGCAGTACATGTATAAGAAAGACCTCTAGCAGCGGAGTGCTGATAAGAAGCCAAATATACTCCTGTAGGTGGGGTGGGCTGAATCAATAGAACAAGAGAAGACAATTGGAGTGAGGGCATCCAGAGATCTGAAAATACGAAAAAAGCAATTTTGTGTTGTATTTCCAGAAGGAGAAAAAAATGGGATGATTATGTGCCTTTCCACTAAATTTTGTGTTATTTGTGGAAAATAGATTATTTCTGGTTCTTGATTTAGCTGACAAAATACTCAATAGATGAACTTTTTTTCTATGTTGAGAACTGAGTTTTCACTTAAGGTGGGAGTATTTACAGAGTTTCTGACTCTTGTCAAGTCTGCATGGCATTTTGTGCTGAAGAATGGTGTGAAATATCCAAAGATTTTTAAAGTAAACAGTCAAATGAAAAAAAGAATTCTTTAGTGTATCTACATAGTTTAGGCAATTCTTAGTCACCAGTTGAAAGTGAGGTTTCAGGATCATTGTTTTTGACACAAATGCTCTTCAAATATAATTTGTTTGTTTTCACTGAATGAAGATCTTTTCTGGGTTTTCAGCCGGAAATAGTGGGGAATTTTTGCATAACTAGAAAGGAAGGCCGTCTTGGACGACTAGCTTTCCTCAGATGTTAAAAGACCTCCCTCAGATGTCATAAAAAGAAAATGTTCTTTCATCTCATTTGTAATTGGAGATCCAAAAAGTTTAATCTCAAAGTATGAATGTCTTTAAAACTTAGAAAGTCAGGGCACGTAAATAACTCTCAAAGCCTGACACTTTGAGCAAAAGAAGGTAAAAGTTATTGAAATGAAAAGGAACAGGAGTACAGATATTTTGTTATTCAGAAACTAGAAAAGGGTGATTAACTTCTACTGCTGCATGGGAAAGTCAAGTTTGTTGTGGAGGGCAATAAAGGAAGTAGAAAAGGCATTGAGAAGTCTAAGGCAGAAGTCTAGAAGGAGAATTTGTGCTGATATGATCAAGGCTAAAATAAGAATACCTCTGTAGCACAAAATTGTGTGGTGGAAAAGAGAAAGAATTATTAGTGATTGAGCAGTAGATTTTGTCTTATCAGGAAATAATTACTAATGTGAGGGAAGAGATTAGAGGTTGTTTACTGTCAGATTGTCTGGTATTTTTTTTCATGTAAACAGAGTCAACTTTAACATCCGAATCAAATTATAAAAAAGAACCTTGTTTTGCAGAGTTGAATTTATTGAAAATATTGATTAAATTCAGGGTTGTTTTGGAAATGTATACAAGCTAAATACGGTTTTCTCTAGACATGTTGTAATACTTAATGACAGCTAAGCATCATGGTGAGTGACATGTTAGAAAAGTTGGAGATAAATGGATTGCTGCAGGGATGCGCAAACTATTAGTTGAGTACAAGAATATTGACAGAATGCATCTAGATTAATGTTCAAGCAGACATCTTTCTTCTATCCCCTTTTTCTCAAGGTCTGGCATCTAGCATCGCCTCTTCACAGAATCACAGAATTAATTTAGGCTGCAAAAGACCTCTGAGATCATGGAGTCCAACCTATCACTGTGTCAACTAGACTGGGGCACTGAGTGCCAAGGGCAGTCTCTCCTTAAACACCTGCAGGGACAGTGACTGCATCACCTCCCTCGGCAGCTCATTCCAATATCTAATTGCCCTGTCTTTGAAGAATTCCTTTCTAATGCCCTACCTAAACCTCCCCGGGTGCAGTTTAAGACTATGTCTTCTTGCCCTATTGTTAGTTGCCTCCTTATATGACTTGTGCTCCAGACCTTTTACCAGCTTCTTTGCCTTCTCTGGACCTGCTCGAGCATCTCAATGTCTTTTCTGAATTGAGGGGCCCAGAACTGGACACAGCACTCAAAGTGCAGCCTCACCAGTGCTGAGTAAAGCTCAGGAACTAGGGAAGGGATGGCCACACTATTCCTGATACAAGCCAGGATGCCATTGGCCTTCTTGGCCACCTTGGCACGTGGCTGGCTCATGTTCACCTGGCTAACAACCAGTACTCCCAGGTCTCTTTGTGCTGGGACACTTTTCAGCCACTCTTCCTCCAGCCTGTAGTTCTGCATGATGTTATTGTGGCCAAAGGTAGGACCTGGCACTTGGTCTTGTTGAACTTCACGCTGTTTGCCCTGGGCCATTGATCCAGCCTGTTCAGGACCCCCTAGAGGCATAGCCTTCCTACCCTCAAGCAGATGGACACTCCAGCCTAACTTGGTGTTGTCCACAAATTGACTAATGTTAGACTCAATCCGCTCATCCAGATCACCAATAAAGTTATTGGACAATTCCTTCTCCCTTGACTCATACTGTGGAAGGGTCTCAGAGCTCATGAACAAGATTGTTCTCTTAGGTACTTAAATCAGAAGATGTACTCCGGGACCACGTGTAATATCACCCAACTGCCAACTGAGTGCCCACACCCCAGATCAGACTAAAGCTACGCCAAAGCAACTCCCCCTCATTATCAGCTGTTTCACTCCAACAGATTCACTCCTGTTTGGCTGTACTACTTGTTAATGTAGACCACACTCAACCGTCAGCTTCATAACGTGCCATATGCTTCTCTTTCACCAACCAGAAATGGATGAAACATGATTTATATAGATCAGAAGGAAAAGGGATTAAATCAGGATGAAGTCATTCAGTTGTAAACGTTTCATGCTAACAAAAATATTTATACCAAGTGAATCCTTGTAGTAATATCAAAACAATTTTAAACATGGTCTTGTATCTGAGGGTCTTTTCTTCATGCAGCAGAAGTAGATATTTTATGCATCCTAACAAGCATCTATAGGTCTACAAACACATAAGTTTATATAAAAACAAGAAAATATTCAACATTCTGTAATATGGTACAAATGCCAAACTATAACAAAATTTAAAGTTAATTAGATAGTTAGTATAGTGCACTGAAGGATTTTTTTTCTTTTCAGCGCAGCAGAAATACCGGCTGTGCAGTGCTGTGTATGATTTATTTATAGGCTGCTAATGAAGACATATCTAATCATCATAATTAATTGGTATTTTAGTGCTTTGGGGCCTAATCACAGAAAATTTCATATGTTGACTCAAACAGATCTTAGCTGTGAGGCAAAAATTTGGAAGAAACTTGATTTTTCTTTGTTCAAGTTTGCTTTTCCATTGAGCTTAACTACTGTGTGGTAATTATACTTTAACCCTCAAAACACAGCATATGTTGAAATGTTGAGAAAATGAGCTAGGAGAGGATGATTTGCAGAGATAATGTTACATGACAACCATTTCCTATTTGCTGTGGGAATTTGTTTTACTCAGGTCTAATATTAACCCTGTTTTATCAGTACTATATCAGTAAAACACTCCAATATTTTTTGTAACTATCCACACAATTTCCTGATATTTCTTATTATTTTGTATCCTAAACTCACATATATAAAAAAACCCCATAAAACATCATACAGCTGTAAACTTGCTGTTCACTTGTGTATTCATGCAATTGTCTACATTCCCCATCACTCTACTAATAGTCTATAGATATATATTATGACTTAATAGTAATAGTCTGGTTTCATTTTAACTGCTGAAAATAAAGTACTTTTCATTCCATATGAGAATAATTCTTCACAAGTATTACAGAACTAATTTATGTTCTGAGTTTTAAATAAATGTGTACATATAAATCTATATATTGCAATATGGAAATGTATACATATACATGTATATACTCTTTGGTTCCATGAATATAATTCCTTGTTCAGTTTTTCAGATATGACTGATGAATATACCATTTCATACCCAAGCAATGAATACTCCCACTTTCCTGTGTTGTCAGTGATGTGGGCATGATAGGCCTTCATTATAGCAGCAATAACACTTTCATTTTTGGCTAAAATAGCTCTTCCAAAAAGTAACTGCAATAATCATCTTCCATCTTGCCAGATATTGACTACTGGGTGAGAGGAACTGTATGTTCTTTGTGAATATACATTATAATACAGAAAGTAATAGACTGTATTGTTTTTTAATTTTTATTTTCTTTTTTTAAAATGTTTTTAATAAAAAAAAATTAAACTCTTATGTCTTCTACTAAATAGACTAACTTGTACTGGAACTACAAGCGATATGTAACAAAATAGTTCTACTAGATTATTCCTTTGATGTTTACCCCTCAACTGTTGTCAGTTTTTATTTTCTCCACATTCCAGAAACAGCAATTTTATTTAAGAGTTTCTCAGTGTATATTTCGTGTCTCTATTACGTTTCATGAATCTGAATTTTAAAGGATGATATTTTCCCAAGGATTTGTGATTGGCATAGGTTGTCTGTTTTCAAATCCTGGGAAGCATTCTTGACAGCTATAAAACACTTTGTCCTGTTTTGAATGTTCATGAATATATTTCAGAAGTGGCACACCATGTAAGGAATCTGGCAGATACCCTATGTAATAAATCCTGGAACCTGAACTCAAGATCCTCTCCTCCCAAAACCCTGACATTATGAATTCTATGCAAGAAGAATGTCCATTTGTTGTTAATTCTACTAGCAGCAATGAACCATTTCTAGGCTTCCAGATGAGGCAAAGGTCATTAAATACTTCCCTTACTTCCAGTAAAGTGCTTGAACTCAAACAAACCAATACAAAGATGTTCCAGTGCAGTGCTTAAATGGCATGCATACCATTCCAGCTAGTGCACTTTAAGGGTATCATATGAAGCTAATTAGGTGCCCCTATGAGTAATCTATCCCTGCTTGGACTTAAACAGCTGGTTTTCTATTACAAAAGAAATAACTTTATTTCTCCTGTTCAAGGAGAAACACTTTTAGCTATTTTTAAGTGTCTCATGTAAGTTCCAACATAAAATTATTAGAGCCATTAAGTACCTGTGCTACTCCATTCTTCAAGATGAGGAATGGGAAAAGACTCCACGATTACCTGAGCTTACTAGGAGAATGAAAAGCCCCACACCTAAACAAAAAACCAAACCAAACAAACAAAAAAAAGAAACAAAACCCAAACCACAAGAAAAAAAAGAAACAAACACACCAAAACCACAGGGAAGCTGTTAAAAGTAGCAACACTTATATCATCCTTTCAAGTTCCAGACATGAGCTGCAAAGGCCATTAATACTACAGTTTATAACAGATGGCCATTCCTGCTTGGACATACACATACATCATCAAATTTCCCTTTGAGTTTCACCCTCTTTAATTCCCACTGAAGTCAATAGGAGTTTCATCTGTGTAAAGAAGAGGAGAAATGGACCTGTAGGGATATTTTTCCTTTGTCTTAAGTGATGTATTGTTAAATGTAGGGATTAACACAGAAAGGAAAAATGTCATCGGGACCAACTCACAAAGAATTTTGTTTAAATCTCTGAGAGATAAAAGTCAGTTGATATTTAACTTTCTGAAGGTTAAAACCAAAAAAATTCTCTAATGAAACCAGGAGTGAGAAAATTGTCAATGGATATTCTATATCTACGTTCTTTTGTCTGATGTTATATTCTTTGAGGATCTACTAACATCCAGGGTCCATTATCTATTTTCCTGCCCTTCAGCATGCAAGGACAGTCAAATTGAGTGTATCTGAGAAAATTAAATATTTTGAGAGGAAGTCTTCTGATAATTTTTTCTGCTGTTTAAATCAAATCACTACCAACAAAAAAACAACCAAAACCTCAAAACTCTGAAAGAACTAAAAGTCTCTTTAAGAGGACATACCTTCAGCTTTAGATGACCCCATAGAATGCTTTTGATTTTTAACTAGCTTAGAGACACAGAAAGAAATCTATTATTTCATGCATAGTTTACTTACCAACATCATAAAGGCAGAAATATTCCCTTGTGGAATTTGATATACGATGATCAGGGTTGTGAACCTATTCTGACTAATCATGTTTATTCTGATTGATTGAGCTAATTGAAAAACAGCACAGATATTCCCTGTAGGTGCATTTTTCTCTTATTATATTTGTATGATAATAAAAAAAGGATGTTTCCAATTCTCAAAAAAGTAATTATCTTGGTTCTTCTTAGCCTACCAGAACAGATTGCACGTCTGAATGTTATTAGTCTAACAGGTAAGCAATCTGTTTTCAGAGTCTGACCGTACCAAATTTAACTATTAAAGGCCTAAATATATATTTGGAATAAGGAGTTCAGCACATCATTCTTAATGCCAATAAATGATTTTTTTTTTTCCCCTGAGTGATGCTACCTGTATCTACTTTGACAAAGTTGCATGACCACAAAAATTGTACTCAGCCTTCTCATCAGGACCACCACTCACCTCATGCATTTAGTGATGTTACCTACTCTATTTCCTTGACTCGCAGAGTATTCTGAAAGGCCTGATAAGACCTTACACTTCACCTATCTTTGTTATAGTGACCATCATGCTTAATGGTAGCTATGCATCTATGCCAGAGAAATGAGGACAAAGCTTGAAATAACCTTTCATGAAGAATCAAAAAAATTCAGGCTGAAATATTAGGTTTAACTCCACAACTGTTGTAATGACTTCCTCAGAAACACCACAGCATTGCCTTCTTATAAATAAGATGTTGCAATACTGAGATCTATTCTTATACAGAAAAAAAAAAAAAAAAAATTAAGTGGAGATTAGTTTTCCTTAGGTTACCTTAGGTGTTCAATACAGATGTAAATGAACTTACAAGTTTTAAAGACCAAAGAAAATGAGCATCAGAACTTTTGGACGATTTACTAGCATGTACCTCACTACAGTTTAGATTTCAGGTTTAAGATATAAGTAGCTTGCTTCATAGAATTTTTAGTACCATGCCTTCTTATTTTGATAAAATGTAGGGTATAGAAAGATGTTTAAAATGTTAAAAAAAATACTCAAAGTGTCAAATCTAACATTCAGAAACTACAGTAACTTAAAGGGAAGATAACTGACTCATATCACTAAGGCTAGTAAACTAGTTAATGGAAAATAAATGCATTTTTCTCCAAGCAGAAGGGAAGATGAGTAATATCTATAGTAAAACTCCCATATAATAATTGGAAGGAAGAAGTCTACATTGATAGGCTGTCCATGATGATATAACTTTCAATGCATTAAAGTAGTCATGCTCAGTGGCTTAGTTTCTAAAGATATCAGCTGGAGTAAAAATAACAAACAAAATATATGAAATCTTTCTGAGATCAACATTTACTTTACAGCCTTGCAGAATTCTTTATTCAGCAACTCTTTCTATAATTTCAGTTCAGCTGAACCCATGATTTGCCTTTTAAATTTTGATTCCAGTCAAGTACACTAAAAGTGAAACAATCAATTGGAGAATTAATTTAACTCTGAACTTCTTTCTATAATTGGCCACAAAAAATATTCTCAAGAAACTTAAGAACAAATGTGGATATTTGTACAAACTAAGGAGGACAAACATATACACACAAATATAATTCTGAATTGTAACAAAAGATAAAACAATTACTTTTTAAAACTATGTCCTAGATAATAATGTCATATTTGAAGCTTTGCAAGATTTTCTTGCGAAAGATTCCCATAAATTTGTGTTTGTGCAGGAACTCACATCAACAGTGTTCATGCAGCTATCTTGAAAGTTTTTGGGAACTTTTGGAATCATTCAGAAATGGACTAGGAAAAAAATTGTGTCACATAAGTGATCAGAAAAAGAACATTAAGTATAGCAAACAGCCAAGATTTTCTTAATAGGTCACTAGTTGACCTATTTCATAAAAACAAAGAATTCATCGAATCACCGGTATGGAACGATATTTTAGCCAAGGCTGTGGTACTGTTCAGCATCAGCAAATATCATGATTGACAGAACCCTACTGTTTTGTAATCCTTAGAAATGTTTTTCTTTATCTGTGAGTATCAGAAGGAGATTTGAACCAAATAGTGGGATATTTTGAACACTGAGGAGAAAACAATTTCTATTGTTTGATGGAAAGTGCAATTTTACAAGGATATCCAGTAGCTTGTCCCATCACTTCACTGCATGCACATCTAAATCACAATTGATTCTGGCACATCCTTTACCAACTAATTATTGGTGAAAGAAACTTATGAATAAAAATCAGAAGCTGTTTGATGGTAGTCATATCACAATGTTTTTCAAAGGAATATGGTTTTGGTCCATTAAATAGTTTGTTGACTTATTTCCTGGTGATTATGATATAATAAGTTAAGTGTTGCCTCATCACAAACCATATTATTTTGTACTGCTTGTTAAACAGAAGCTATATTTGATCATGGCCACCATTAACTGGCATTTCTTATTAGTTATAACGAGGAGCTGTAGCAAAGTACGTTGAACACTTCTAGATGCTTTTTTTCTGACTGGAAGGATACATAGCGCAATAAAAGGTAGGCTTTTATTTTCTTTTATCTGTTGATGTGCTGCTGGTGATTTGTCCTAAAATGCATTGTTTTTCTCATCTAAAATGTAGTTATAAGGACAAAACTAGTCACATCAGAGGATTTATCTGCCTCTCACCATTCTTTATGTACTTTCCTGCATCTTCTCTCATGTGCAGTCTTTCCAAAGATTAAAGAACTGGCTAAGCAAACTCCATCTATTTTCTTGTTTCCCTATATTACCACAGTGTCATGGTGGTTTTTCTTTTTGTTGTTTTTTTTTTTTTCCTCCTGAAAGAAAACCACTGCGGGGAAGATATTTTAAATGATTTGACTAAACCACAAAAAGTGTATAAAAAAGTAAGGAGAATACATGTCTGTTTAACAGAATATCTCACTATCAAAATAGACTGATGTCCAGATCCTGTGAGAAGTGGCTGAGGGAGGTGGGGTTGTTTAGCCTGGAGAAAAGGAGGCTCAGGTGGACCTTACCACACTCTACAACCACGGGAAGGAAGATTATGGGTAGGTGGGGGGTCAGTCTCTTTTCCCAAATAACAAATGATAGGACAAGAGGAAGTGGCCTCAAGTTGTGCCAGGGAAGGTTTAGGTTGGATACTAGGGTTGTCGAGCTCGGGAACAGGCTGACCAGGAAAGTGGTGGAATCACCATCCTTGGAAGTATTTAAAAGATCTGTAGATCTGGCACTTAGGGATGTGGTTTAGTGGCGGACTTTGCTATGGCAAAGGTTGAACTCAGTCACCTTAAAATTCTTTTCTAACCCAACAGGTTCTACAATAATATACGTTTGCAGAGAGAAATAATAATGTAGAAGCATCAGCTGTGCGAATATTTATTTGACACTTCCATGTCCATATTTATTTTGTAGCTCAAATTCAACTTGCCTAAACTATAAATGTCTTTCCTTTTTTTCCTCGAAGTGTTCATTACACCATTTCTTGACCATGATGGTGGAATGAGCCATTTTTCTTCTACAACCTCAGTTTAAATTCAACTTAAGTGCCATTATAGGTCTTCCTATTTACATTCTGTTTAATTGTGGTGAGAATTACAGTTCTTTATCCATCTCTAAAATAAAGTAATTTTTCTTGATCTATGAAACTAAACCTCTTGTCCATGTTTCTTCTCACATGTCCATTACTTCAACATCTACTATATTAAAAACAATACCATCCAACAATTGCTACTTCAGAAAGCTGCTAAAAGGATCACTGTGTTATATATTTCTTTGCATTCATTGGGTCTGTCTACTAATTTTGTTCAAGCATCATGGCTCTCTCTATTTTCACAACATTCTTGACCTCTTCCTAGTCTTCTGAAATATCAGTTTTTGATTCAAAGTTTGATTTAACATTTCACCTCTGAAATGTAAATTTTTGGTTCATTTTTGAATGGTATGATCCATAATTTCTTCTGCCATATCCTCTGTGCTTGAGACAATCTTTTCATGAATAGCTGCCAAACAACAGCATTGTCTTCCTTCTGCTGCCTGATCTCACACTAATGTGATTGCTTCTATCACACTTTCTGTTTCCTTGGAACTCCCTCATTTAGCTGAATGCATCTACTTTCTCTTGTCTTGCACTCTGGTTAGCAGTTACTTGAAATAAACTCATTTTTATTCTCTCAACACATTCTTATAATGCCTGATATAATGGTGTTAGAGCTCTAAGAACAGGCTTGAAACTGCTGGACAGTGAACATGGCTAACAAGATGGTAACTGGATGGTGGAAACTGAATCACTTCGACTTGCTGTGAGAAAACTGCTGAAGGATTATTCACCTTAAACACTCCATATTTTGCATTGAAATTAGGCAGCAGTACTATGAAGCTCAGGGAAGCTCACCAGAGAGCTAGAAAGCTCTGCACATTAACAGAATTTTTTCCTTTGGCATATGATATAAAGTTATGATAATATGGAGTTATTTCAATAGGAGAGTGTTTTTTTTTTTTACTCCTCCGTAGATGGAGCAAATCCATTAGAATATGATGGAGCTAAACATTCAGATATCCTTTCTGTGACCTTCAAAGGGGGCATGTCTCTCCTCTTGCACATGATCCACTAAGATCAATTTTCAAAATCCTCTGAAAGTTAAAAATATTTCAGGTTCTTTTTCCAGGCAAAGAGGCTGTGACAGAAGGTAAAAAGGAGCACCCTAGGAAGGTAATTCAGTTATGTGCAAAGAACCACTTTATCTTTCTGAAAAGCAGATAAGGTTCCTAGCAGGAGAGGACCACATACTCTACAAGCCTTATGGGCATATGTAAGATCTCATGCCACCAGAAAACGTCTTGATGAAGTGGAATGTGCTGTTCTGTTAATTAAACCAACATCTTAATTAAAATACATTCCTTCAAATACAAAACAGTTTATGTGTGTACCCCCTAGGATGTCTCTAGTTTTTTTTTTTTTTCAATCTATTTAGTTTTTAGCATTTTGAATTGAATGTATAATTAATTATAGGTGGAATTTAAAAATGCAGGTTTAGTGAGTTGATTCTGATCACATTAGCTGTCACAGACAATCCTGCATGATCCTTCTTCAGAACTTCATGGGTTTTCCACAGCATAAATTCTGAGAAATTCTCCTTTCTGTATACGAAAACCTCTAGAGCATGGAACCCTTTGTCATCTCTTTTGCTTTGGTAAGCTTTTTTCTGATTTCCTTTTATTCCCCCACAAAGTCGCACTGGCTGCCAATCCATCATCAACTTCCTGAGATATATCTCTTTGGCCTCCCTATGCTAAGATTATACATACCTTACCTTCTGGAAACGAGTAAGATATCCAGGCTGTCAGAGGAGAATTTCACAAACAGTAATTCTTCTGTGGGAAACTTCTAAAGACAAGCAAATATGCTTCCATACCTTGGAGCTTTGAAGGGGTGATTCAATTGTATATTGTTATGTTGATGTGCACAAAAAACCCTGAAAAAAACAAAGCCCATCAACCGCCTCCTCAAAAAATTAACCAACCAACTAAAAATCAAACAAAAAAAGCCAAAAACCCAAACAACCAAAAAACCAGCAGAAAAAAACAGATAAAAAACTTGTTCCATGATAATTTCCATGGCTTCTGGTGTCTTCCTTTCCCATTTAGATTCTCCTAAGTCAATCAAAGAGTAGTTAACAACTTTTCCATGACAAAAATCTTTTTTCTTCTAGACAGTTAGCTGTTTTCACAAAGCTTGTGGAATCGTGTGGTCTTTGAGATATCAATCTTTCAGAATCAGTTGACACTGACCAATAATTCCAAAAGTTCCTGTTGAAAAATTGTCCTGTATATACTTGCACATGAACATGTATCTGAATACAGACTCAATATTTGGTTACAGTTAGTAGAACTATTAAGGAAAACAGACAAAAAAAGTTTCCTGAAATAAAACTAAATGATTAATAGTAATAAGGATTATTAACTTTTAAATTTTGTAAGATTATGCTTTAAAACATTTATATCATGTAAGTATATAACCATCTATTACAGATATAGATATAATATAGATACATAATACATTGATATAATTTTAAAATATGCATATATATATTATATTTTATACGATTTTTACTTTAGTTATATTTGGTCACCAGAAGATTTGTCATATAAAGTAGGAAGAGTAGCACAGAAGGGTGAGAAAATCAGCTGTCAATACACATATTAATACAAAAAAAAAAAGGCAATAAGAATAGATTCAATTAAACACCTCAGTGGTAATAGAATTCTTACCTCACAGGCAAAAGCATAATTAAGTGTAGAGGCAATGTCTAGTTCCATAAATAACTGTCTACAATCATACACAATTGGCTTGTCATTATTCATATTACAGAAAGAAATAGAAAGCAATAATAGCCTTATAGAACTGAGTTCCAAATAACTAAGCTTTGCAATCTCTTCTTCCTCTCACTTTTCTCAAGTGTGTTCATTAAAACTATCTGACAACATCATGTGAAAAACATTTTTCTTCTCTCTGTTCTCCATACGTACAATATGAAACATAGGAAGGAATAAAATGGCCACAGTGCATTATCCCCTAGTTATGAAAAATCAGCTGAATAGTATGAGAATTAGCAAGAAAAACAATGCAATTTTTATTGTTAAAAAGAATTGTCTATTTTTCTACATCAGAAATAAATCAGTCCTTGTTTTGAATTGAACTGAAAGATGTGAATCTGAGTGTTATAACATAGGCATTCAGAAACAGTGGACTGATCTGGTGTATTCTTGATGGATTTAAAATAAAAGCGGAACAAAAAAATTTCCCTGTCTTGTTAAAATTTGATATTTTACAGGAGAAAATGTGAGTTTTCCTCACTGATGCTTTTAACTTCATTATTCAATATTATTATTTTTAAATCTTCTTTAAGGTACAATATTACACTACATAAGATTCTACAATCCCAATGTCATTTGAGTTTAAGTTTACCCATGTTGCCCAAACCTATTTAAAAGAGCTAGATTAGAGCTTGCAAACGCAGAGGCAAGGATGGATGGGAAATCTTTCAGGGTGTGTGTTAGCCTGGAAAACCCCCAAGGCAGAACTCTATGTTGTTGCAGTACGTTTGCGTAGTTTACTCAGATGCCCACAAATGCATATGCTGAGGATGCAGTATAGCCATCAGTGTTTGGTTTTGGTGATTTGATCTACATTCATTTTATAAGCTGAACTACGGGGTCTTTTATTTCAGTGTTTCAAGAGTGAGTTCAGATCAGGTATTTTCTTGACCCACTCTGTGCAGGTGATATCACCATCTATGAGTGTTTTGTTTCTCTCACTTAGCTCAAGTATCCAAAATCTTGGGGCAGATGTTAAGACATAGTACATGGTAAGACCATACCCTCTAAGCTCTCAAAGATCTGATAAAAACTCTTCAGAAATTTGCAAAAAGTATGGAGGTGTGGAGTTGGGAGTGCTTGGTTAGTGGTCGGACTTGATGGTCTTAGAGGTATTTTCCAACTTAAACTATTCTATGATTCTATGATAAGGGTTAAAGCAAATAGACGGGGCTAGATTAGTGATATCAAATTGACTTCTGCATGTTTGGACATGTGTTCTTCTATGTGTTTGAACATATAAGAAGGACACAGGACTTTGTTTTCCAACTGTCAGTCCTTTCTTCTCACATATGCAAAATCTTGACTAGAATAAGTCTCAAGGTTGAGAGATGAGTAATCTCTTTTGTATTTTAAAACATAAGAGGTGTTTAAAACTATTGTCTCTGTCATATGAGGGTGTTTTATGGAGAAACAGAAAGGTAACTTGGTGCCAGGGAAAACAGCTGTGGCCAGCGGATGATGCACCATTGCCATCTACTTTAACCTGGGATGTTAGCTGCAGCCATCAAGGGGGCTGAACACAGGAAACCGTACGTGACAGGCTGTCTTTTCGTCACACTTCTGCTATGTGAAAGAGTGAATTTGACTCGTTGGAAATACAACCTTAATGGACTAAAACATCTCAGTGCCTAGTGTCTGACCTCAGCCAACTGATATAGTTTCACAACATATTTCAACATAGCACTAATTAACAACAAATAGAACATACCAGGGAATTCAGTGTCTTGCAAACTGAGGCAGTTCAATATAATGTGGAATTATTTTATAAAATTTGTGTGTTGGGTTGACCCTGGCTGGACACCAGGTGCTGACCAAAACCACTCTATTGTTCCCCTCTGCAGTTGGACAAGAGGGTAAAAATACAGTGAACAGCTCAGGGGCTGGACATAAGGACAGGGGAGAGATCACTCAGCAACTGCCATCATGGACAAAAATGGTCAACTTGGGGAAATGAATTAATTCCCAATCAAAACAGGGTACTATAATGAGAAACAAACCCCAAATCTTAAAAACAATTTTCCCCACCCCTCTCCTCTCCAGGCTCAACTTTGCTTCCCAATTCTCTACCTCCTCTCCACCAGTGAGGAAGGAGGACAGGAAAGGGAGATCGTGGACAGTGCATCACACATTGTCTCTTCTTCTGCTTTCTCCTCAGACGGAAGACTCCTCACGCTCTTCCCCTGCTTCAGTGTGGGGTTTCACCCTTGGTGTGCAGTTCTTCACGTACAGACTCCTCCAGTGTGGGTCTCCCACAGGGTCACAAGTCCTGGCAGAAATCTGCTCCACCATGAGCTTCTTTTTTGCATGGATACATGAGTCCTGCCAGGAGCCTGCTCCAGCATGGGCTTCCCACAGGGTCACAGCCTCCTTCACGCGCATCCACCTGCTTTGATGTTGGGCTCTCCACAATCTGCAGGGGAATGTATGCTTCATCATGGACCTCCTTGTGCTGCAGGGGCACAGCTGCCTCACCATGGTCTGCACCAGAGGCTGCAGGGGACTCTCTGCTCTGGTGCTTGGAGCATCTCCCCTTCACTTCTTCCCTGATCTCCATGTCTGTAAAGCTGTTTCTATCACATATTCTCACTCTCTCTGGCTGCTATGACCACCCCTGATCGGCTGGACCTTGGCCAGTGGTTGTCCATCTTGGAGTTGGCTGGCACTGGCTCTGTCAGACACAGGGGCATCTCCTAGCAGCTTCCCTAAAAAGTCGCCCCTATGAACCCCATTTTACCAAAACCTGGCCACACAAACCAATTTATTTCAAAGAAACTAGGAAAGAAAATATGCAAAAACTCCTTATGTTAATTAATATGTGTGTTTTAAAATAATTAAATATGATTATTTGTGTCAGGAAGACACGAATTTACTACATGTTCAGTTTGTTAGTAATTTTTCCCAAGTCCATAATTTTCCTAGCTATTTATAGAATATAAGCAAATGCTTACAGGCATGCTCTTTCTATCCTTTAAATCAAAGGAAAAACAAATTGAAATTATGCATTCTGGGCATGTATTAATTTGTATACTTTTTTTTATTTTTTAAGATGAATAAGGAAGGCACCACCTTTTCCTTTTATTTACATAAAATATGCAAAATTAAATAAAAGTTATTTGTTTGATGTTTGTTTTATGGTGGTTGGGGTTTTTTTTTATTTTTTTTCTATTTCTGGAGGTAGTGTACTGTAAACAAAACAAGAATGTATTTATTTTCACATTTCCTCATACCAAGGGACATGATGACGCATTGCTTTAGAGATGCATCTGTCATATTGAGCCACATAAAGTGACATGATACAATGTGACATGTTGATGAACAGTGTGACACAAGGTACATATTTCAATGTATCATTCAAGGCAGAACTATAACAAGACGAGTCCCAGACTTAAAAAGAACAGAGCTCTCTAGATTTGGTTTCAGTTTTTTTTCTTTCTAGAAACTATAGAGATTGCCTGGTAAGTATGACCCTTGATAGGATCATAAAATCACAGACTATCCTAAGTTGGAAAGGACCCATCAGAATCATTTAAGCCCAACTCCTGGCCCCGCACAGGATGTGCCCAAGAGTCACAGCATGTGCCCAAGAGTCACAGCATGTGCCCGAGAGCATTGTCCAAGCACTTCCTGACTCTGTCAGGCTTGTGGCTGTGTCCACTTCCCTGGAAGCATCTTCCAGTGCTCAACCACTCTCTGAATTTCTAACATCCAACATAAACCGCCTTTGACAGAGCTTCAAGCCTACAGTAGTACTCTTGGACTAGTAGTAATCTATTTGCTAATGTTAATCACATGGAAAACAATTACCTCGTATGGATTTTTTGTCTGACTAAAAAAATGCCCACTGTACCATGTAAGTTGGAAAGTTGTTTTAAAAAGTTACTGAATCTTGTTCTGATTCTGTGCGATATCAAGTTGTCAATAATGTAGGCAGGAAGAAACGGTAAATTTAATTCAGGAGGAAATTGTGAAGAATTTTAGCTGACAGCTGTTGCTTAGGAAAATGCACTTCTGTGCAGCAGCTATTGTACTGTTATTGCTGGACAGTGTTAGACTTATGTGTACATGGCAGGAGTGCAATATTGGTTACTTAAACAGAAAGGTTTATTCACTTCTGAATTGCTTGAACTCTGCTTAGGTGCTGTAAACAGGGTCATAGGTGAATGTATACTAGGAGTTAAAAGATGCATAATGCAACTTTAAGAAGAAAAGTATTTCTCACATTTCTTTTTTTTTATTTATTTACTAGCTTTCATAGTTAAACATTACAGTTGCAAGATAGAAATTATGAAGCAGAGGGTTGCTAAGTGGAATTCAGAGAGAACATGAAAAAAATATAAAATTAAAGAAAAACAAAGGAATCTTGTCATGAAAAGTTGCAGGAGCTACAAAAGAAAACGCTCATTCTCAGTACTCACATAATCTTAAGAGGAGAAAAAGAGCAGAGGACAAATTAGAATATCTCTATATGTTCATGTTGTATGCTTGGCCCCACATTTGAACCCACAAGTCATCTCTTTACTCACATGTAACTCCCCAGGATTCTCAAAGGAGCCAACTTTCTTGGGTATTTTCAGACCTCTCCCAAATATAATATGTGATAATGAAGGATGAAGAAAATCAGGTCACTGACAACTCAGGGATGAAATTTGCCTGTGTATGATTACTAAGGCCTTGTACTAAGGCCGAATACAAGTTTTGATGTAGTCCCAGGGGAGTCTCAGCATTTACCTTCATTGGATTCAAACTGAATTCTCTTCTATAGCTGCTTCAGATTAGTAATGCAGCCTTTCTAGAAAACAAATGAGTCCACACAGAAAGCTCTAAGATAGTTTTCAATGAGCACAAATACTGGTATACAGTGATTACAGAAAACAAAAGGAAATGAAATAACTTACTTGCTTTATTTTCTCCCTCCTGCATCATCTCTAATATTGGTTCTAGAGCCTCAGGTGCAGGCAGGATGCTTTGGACTGTATTCTCAAAGCCAGCAACATAAAGAAAAAAAAACAAAACAGACCACACAAAACCCCTATGATCCTCCTTTTATACTCAAATTCAGCCCATGAGAGTGAAAATCCAGATCCATTGAAGTCAATGGGAAAACTTTTACTTACCACACTGAGGCCAAGATTTCATTTGCTGTATAAAGAAAGAAAGAAAAAAAAAGTATATTTTACTCTGTTTCTTTCCCTAACCTTATTAAAGTGGGCATCATTGTAAATGCTTAGGGTTAATTTATACAGCTGCAAGTGATACGGAGCTGTACAGAATTTGACTTATTCTGTAAATAGGAGTGAAAGTAGTGAATTGCCTGTAAAATGGTGCTAGCATTGAAGAATAGCTGATTTTCAATAATTATGATGCCTGTGATGAGTACTTTGACTTTTACAGTTCCCGGCAATTTACATGATTTAGATGTATAGAAGGGAGACAAATGAAGCAAGAGCTTCAGCCTGTTTGGGGAAATAAAATTTAAAAAGAAAAAAGTAGAACCAAACCTTAATTTCTCGAAAAGCAACTAGATAGACTGTACTTGAGAGCCATCAACACTATAAGCATTTAAAAGACAACGAGACAGTGAGAGTAAAAATAATGTGATAAAACAATTCACAACTAATATCAGGAAAATTGAAATTTCAACATTGCTGTCACTCTGCTGACTGAGTTGAAAAGGTGAGCTGATATAGGGTTTTTTTAAAGCTGTGATTGGCCTGCCAGCATGGATTTGTGTTGTCATGCTGAGGGCCTCTCTAATAGCCCAGAGGTAGCAGGTGGCTGCTGACTTACAGAGGCTTGCATCTATTTTATTATTTGTTGGCTCTTTTATCCCTGACAGATTCAAACACAAATAAATTCAATCAAGAACCTCTACCTTTCTATGATTCCATTTGGTACCTGTAGCGAGCTGCAGCACATTTCTGAAATAGCATGACAACAGTCCCAGTGATGTGACTAGAGGTAAACAAGATGTTTTATATCCTGAGTAGTGACAGCTGGGCATCTGAAACAAGGAAGAAAAGAAATGCAAGTTTCTTGTGGAGTTCACATCGGGGAAAAACAGTTCACTTTAGGACAGAGCCTTAGAAATTTTTCCTTGGAAATCTAAACGTGCAAAAGGAAGGAAACTATTGTTTTGAGTGAAAGTTGAACAACAGTATTTTGAAAACCGTACCCAAAATCATTAAGTGCAATTGTCAAGAATATAACCACTTGGTACAAAGTGGTTACACTGTAAGCATGTTCCTGAGTTTCCACATTCTTCACCATAAGGAAGCTGAAAGTATCTTTCCATCACTTTAATGTTACTAAGAGATCATCATCCCTATCAGCGGGGAAAAGCTGATTGCTCTGTGGTCCAAAGGAGTTTACTGAGTCAGTCTGTGAATGTCCTTGCCTCAGATCTTTTGGTGAATGCTGCGTATCTCTGAGGTTAATCTGTCACAGGCTGTCCCAAAATCTCTGAGGTTTGTTGAAAAGTAATTCTCCTTTGGAAGGCAGGTGTACAGGCATTCTGCTTTTATTCTACTCTAATAGCACAGGCTCATTTTTATGAAGTATCTGTGGAATTGGTTGAATTTGAAGGTTAGATTTTCTCAACATCTGGTTTACTTTTACTGTGTAGAGGTAAATGCCCCTAAATAGGAAGAAAATATCAACTAGTAAATATTTGTAAATTTTATCTTACTTGTCCTCTTCACAGAAATTTTTGAGAAGTCTGACAGTAACTGTTGAATTAAGGTAAAATTATTCTTCATCCCATTTACGTTTCACTTGGATTATAGGATGATATATATATAACATGAAAGTACAATTTTCAAGAATTGTCTACTCAGTCTAAGTGAAGCAATCACTCTTCCACTATGTGTCAGGGCTGAGAGATTTTAAGACATTTTCATGTTCCGGTAAAAGGCATTTCTGATTAAATGATTCTGCTAACTTTTGCCCAGGAAGCAGTATTCCAAATTCCTGTTCAGTCATTCACCATATTGCTCCTGTTTCCTTTAATTGAAAGGAATGTATAGATGATACAACACTGATTCCACCTCATGTGACCCTGACCCAATTTTCCCTTTTCTCCCTTTTGTTCCTATGCAAAGAGCAGGACTGATGTTAGGACATTCAGGTAATTTTCATACGCTCTCCTACTACAGTAAGTCTTCATGTTTCTCTCAAAAAAACCTCTCAGAAGATCAGAAGAGAAAACCAGCAGAAATTTAAGCATGTGTCAAAAGGCAAAAACATTGAGCTTTCTCAGAGAGCCAAAGCACAAAATTTGGAAGTGTTCAGCTACTGGGATTCAAGTACAAAACTCCCAACAGTTGTCTTTCTCTCTTTCTCAGGAATATCCTCATACAAATGCCTACCTACCTGTATCTTAAAATTTAACAAAAGTTTATTCCACTTTCTTACTATTTCCAAGTGCTTATTGTGGAGTTAGTGATAGTCAACACCTCTCTAAGACTTTATATCTCAAATCTTTTTGTCGTATTATTTGTCTGTAAGTATTTTTCTTGTATTGTGGTGAAGGCTGCAGAGTTTTTTCTGTCTACAGAGTTTCACACTGTGATGTCCTGCTATTCAGTTCATAAGACAGCATTTCTCTATGCTATCAAGCCTTGCTGCATCAAAAATAAAGTTTTGTATAATTTTGAACTAAACAGTAGAAATTCCTTGTCAAATGTTTTGGTCTCTGCAAATTACAAATTGAGTATCTTATTTTGTTTCTGTGTTACTGGTTTGACCTGTCAATGGCAATCAATGGAAGTTTTCAGGACAAGACTCACCTGTGTCTCTGTTAAGTGTTAATTACAGGTAAATACAAGCATGGGATGGAACAAATACTCAAGTTCAGCCAATTTAAACTCAGTTTAAGATCCAGGGCCAATTTCTAGAGTAGAGGCTAAGCAGGTTTATGTTTTCCTTTTCACAGATAATTTCACAAAGTCCTTGGAATGGCCGTGGATCATTGCCTATACTCTGAACTTTTCCCTCGAAATCAAAATATGTCCCTGAACAGGGAGGAATAACACACGACAATAAAAGAGAAAATAACTGGATTTTGTACCACTTCTACATATAGAAGTTCCTTTTCCTATTTAGCCTTTTTTGACTTGTTTGTCAAAAAAACCCACACAAAACAAAACAACAAAATAAACCAAACAAAACCCTCTCAAAACAACCAACAACCAAAACTGACATATAAATTTCATTATTCAGTGCAGCTATACAGCCATATATGAACAAAAATGACAACTGAGGACAACTTGTCTCAATGAGGAAAACAAGAGTCATACACACATATATATATATATATTTCTTAGAAAGAAAAATTTAATTGGACAATGCTTCAGAAAAGAAAAAAAAAGAAAGAAACAGAGATATTATTGATACAAAATACATTTAAAAGATTTAGAGAACTTTAAGAATGAGTCAGACCAAATGTGTCAGTCCAGAAAAGAATAAGCTAATTTGTAACAGTTCTTGTAAACACAGTTGTGCTATAATGTCCATTGTTCTATCTAGTTTTCTAATAATTCTTTTCTTTCATATCTACATGTTTAGCTATAAAGTACTGTTGAAGAGGAAATTGGAAAAGAGGTTATTTTTTCAGCTATACTTGATTCAAGGGACTTGCATTCAAGTTCCCAGACTTGGATAATTTTGGTTCATTGACTCTGGGCTTCAGACTTGCATCAGCAAAAAGGAAGTGGTAAATCTGTAACTCACAGAAGTAGAAAGCACATTAAATGTTCCCAGCATTTCTCAAGCCTGTTAGATGCTAGCACAATAAATGTCGTGGAAGGCCTAGGAATAAAGTGTTTAATGAATGACTCATATCCTTGTCTTCCATGGTACCCTCTCTCTTTATCCCAAGTAAGAAATCTAACCCAATTAATTTGTTTAATGTTTCCAAACACATCTTAGAAAATTATATTTGCTCTCTTCACCCTCTTCTATAAAATGAATACAGTTTGTGTACCAGTCACTTCCAATAGGATAAATTCAGACAGATGCCCTCCATATATATCCACAGAAAAGTGCACTTAGTGCCTGTGTGATGAGAGAGACTCTGAACATTCACACTGTATAATCATATCTTCACAGAAGCAGTTTTTTCTAGTTTCTTTGTAATAGAAAAAGTATCCCCACCAATGTAGCAGAAACTTTGGTAACAAAAATACATTTTAATTGATGTAATAGCATAAATTACATCATATGGAGGGAATTTCTACCTTCCTGAAGAAAAACTGCTGAGAAAATTTACTGGTGGCATACTGCAAGGCTTCCAGGTAGGTGTATCCTTCAAACTGAATTCAATGCTGCAGGTCAATTTCTAAGCAGAGAGGTTGTGAAGTACATACATCCTCTATATGTTAACTCCATATACATTATTTTCTTTTTTTTTTTTTAATACTGCTGTATCGATAAAATTTTTCAAAATATAAAGCTTTCTGCACATATGCAAAAGATGAATCACCACTGTTTGCACCTGCAAAGACTCCATTTAGCCTGTTTGCATACAAAATTTAGTACTTGCCTAACCAAAGAGTATTTGTGGGTATCCAATGGTTCTCTGCCTTTTGAGTTTCCCAAACAAGTTTGCCACATCTGATATTCTTAAATATTTAGAGTGGAAAAGGAAATTAGATTTAAAAAATCACTTCTTGAGTTGAAAACACAGGATTCAAGTTGTTCAGGAGAAAAGCCAGACACTCTGAGTCAGGCAGTGTGTGCAATGCTTTAATTTCTCTAATAAGACAGCATAATGGCCCATTATTGTTTTTACATGCCACCTTACTGTGCTCTTTGGACAAATTTTCTGTCAAACTTTTAGCCTCCATGTATTACATTTGTATTGACCTGGGCCCTTTCAAAATATCATGTTAGAGAAATGTTGAAGTGTTTCACTAAAAGTGTTCAAAGCCATTTTTCAGCCTTCCAGTAAACAACTTGTTATTCATCTCTCTGTTAGAGTTATTATATAGTGGCTTATGGATATGGATATATATATTTATACCTTTATATACATATGCATCTATGTTTTACTTTATGTATCTACATACATATATACATGTATGTATGTATGTATATATATACAATTACTTGTATGTGGAAATTGTAAAAATCTAAATACTCATGATTAGAAACTTGCTATTGTATATATGTATATACAAAAACACATTAAAATTTAACAGGAAAGTTGATAGAGCAACTAGAGTAAAACAAGCTCTGCAGCTGATATTTCTTATGCATTCTAGAGTTGCTTTCTTGTTCAGAGGATTCTTTTGATCTATTTTAATTAATGGGTACAAGAAAGACCAATTCAGCTCAAGCAGCCCTAAAAGTTAGTGCTCTTGGTGATGGGAAATAAGGAGATGCTTTTGTGTATTTCTTACTGAATATGTTAAATTATTTTAAAAGTGTTTTGGGACATTCATGACATTGTGAAACAAAGATGTGACATGTATTGTTAATTGTAAATACAAACAAGAATGGTACAGATTGATGACTCATTCAAATAATCACAGTATGTACACAGCTAGGAATGGAATGGAGAAGAAATCTATGACAACATTGTACAGTTATATAAAATAACAGTTACACAATTAGGAGCTTTTAAACCCTTTCCAGTCATCATAAAAACAAATGTATCAGGCAGAGCAGCATTTTCTGCTTGAAAGTGTTTAATCAGAAAGGGAGAAAGTGCTGTTAAGATTAATTTTGGAGGAAACTTTCTTCCTTAATTTTCTGTTTTACAAAAAAAAAAAGAAAGGAAAAAAAACAAGAAAATTGTGAGGAGATGAGTTCTGGTGGTATTTCAGTTTCTTTCACATTTTTCCTAGTGATACTTTCATTTCTCTTCACACCTTTTTGAGAAAATGTAAAGTAGAAAAGAGGAGAAAAAAATAGAGTATGAAATATTTTGACATTTTCCTTCAGTAGATATTTATTAGAAAAAGAGCTTGCATTAAATGAGAAATTTTAATCTCTGTTCATCTAAAAAAACCCAGCATATAATGCAGTCATTTGTTCTTTTTTATTTGCTTGAACATCCATCTTCAGTTTTCCACATCTATAGATCTCTTCATTCCATGAAGTGCAAAGTCTGCCACCATTTCCTGTTTCTCTAAAAACTCAAACCCACCCAGGAAACAAATAAATAAACAGAAAACATGAAATGTTTCAGGACTTGGAATGAGACTTTTGACCTTCTGGTTAATCTTTGATTTGTGTTAGGGATGAACCACTCTGTTGGCCAGGTCCCATTTGTGCTGTGAATTGTACAAACACAAACACACACCAAGAGTTCCTGTTTGAGTAAATCAACTTTCTAACTCTTAGTAAAAAACCCCTAAGGCACCTGCAGGCTGAGAAAGAGAGAGAAAGAGAGAAGGTGCACTGGAAGAAAAGAAAAGAAAAAGTGAAATAATTTTGATTATGTGTGCAAGAAGGGGCTTCACAGCTGAGAAGCTTTCCATAGGCAAAAGGAATTAATGAGGATGAACCTGTAGAAGGACAGTCAAGTGATATTTAGGAAGCTCTGAGCAGCAAGTATTATCACAGAAGAGTGTACAAATGCATTTTGCAGAAAATGTAGGACTATAAAGCAGAGATGGGATCTGACATTTGAGTAGTAAACAAGAAAGACTGAGCAGATGAACACTCCAAAGAACCTTGGATGTAAAAATAAGTAGTCTTTATTTGGTGTGATAGAAGCAGAATGAATAGAAAGATGCATATAGAGGGCTGTCATTACCAAAGCAATGAGCTATGAAAATGATATTTTGCTGAAGCACTTTGAATATGGTGAGAACCTGAATGAAAGCTTTATTAGCCTGTCTGTATATGGAAAGATATACCTTGTGATGGAAATTAGTTGTAGAGAAAGTTTCCTGTAGCTAGGATATGGCAATACAAAAAGAGGATGGAGTCACTTACATCATTCAGTTTTGAGTCTCACATGGTTAGGTCTTTTAGTGATGAGGGACATAGTGATGATGTTTAAAGAAAATTTGAAAAGAGGAAGAGTAATGAACTGGGAGAGAAAACAACCCCACCATAACAAACCACTAAAAAATCCAAACCCCACCTTAATTTTTGCCACCTTCAGCTCGTGTTTTAAAAAATCAGACCAGTAGTCAGGGAGACAGGCCAAGATTTTAATCAAGCAGGAAGGGCCAAATCTTTAGAGTAGAGGTAGATCTGCAAATGTGGATCTGACTGAAGGTGCAGAAATAGTGAATATAGTGCTAGTGAAATAGTGTTTGTGTAATGTTTTGTCCAGTGACCTGGTATAGATCAAAAGAAGAAAATCAAGTTATGATATCTGGAGAACAATCCAGAGAAATAGCACTGGAGAAATAAAATTATATGAATATGAAAATCTGGATTAGTTTTTCCGAAAGATAACATCAAATCCGTATGAATGAAATCTGTAACTGCATAATTGCCACAATGATGGCAAAAAGATAATTCTAAAATAGCTAGATCAGGCAGTCCTTATACGAGCCCATATACCTAGGCCTGTATAAATGTTTTTGTAAGACAAATACCACTGCAGGAAAAGGATTGTACATCGCACATGAAAAATTACACGCATGCAAAAACAATGGCTGATTAAAAAGAAGACTTTGAATTAAAGCTTTTTGAGTGGAGATCAGTGCAAAGAGGAATAACGATATTTTATAATATGCATAACATTGATGTATACTACAGTTTTTTGTTCAGTTTTGGCATCTACACTTTTTAAAAAGTATTGATACAATGAAATTGATAGCACATACTCCTCTCGACTCCTCTCCAAAGAGAGGACAGGAAATGACATTACACAGTGCTTCTCGTTCTTAAAATAAAAAAAAAAGGAAAAAAAAAGAAAAAAAAGAATTGATTTGTTATTGATTTTGTTCCTTTTGTGGGTTGAGGTTTGGATGAGATGACCTCCTGATTCCTTTCCAACCTAAATCACTCTAAGAGCTATGATAATGGCATTTTCATAAAATAATTGGAGCAAAGGGTATAACAGCAGCTATTTGACACATTCAAAAGAGAAATGACACGTTTTCTCACATAAAGAGAACTGGTTATCAAGAAAAAAAAATATTGAAAGTGCTTGAAAGAAATTTATTGGATTCCTCTTCCCTTGATGTTTTGATTTCAAAGTTGCCTGAATTCCCGATGATGAGCTTTAGCTAAGCACAAGTTTTGCTGCAGTCGTACACAAGTGACTGGGCTCCATACAAGGTTAAGTAGATGAAATGCAGTGTCCCGTGGTTTGACGTGGGTCAAAGTAGGTGAAGCAGTTGTCCCTTCTGGCCTTCCACTCTGGGAATCTGTGATTCGTACTAATCTTGTTCGGAGTCTATTTTTTGGTAAACTATTCCTTCCTTATAACAGTTTTGTTTTCTCCACCCTGATCTGAAACAATTTTCTATGAAGTGACAGATTTCCCAAGGGAAATATCACAGCTTCATGATTTTACTTGATGACACTAGCTTGGCCTTTAATTTTGGGACTACAAGAAAGTTTAAAAGCAAATGTGACAAAGCCAGTGGTATGTGAAAAAACATCTGATATTTTAAAAATTATTTTATAATACTTACGGGAGGCATATGAGAGCTAAATATTTTTTTCTACAGAAAACTGAAGATGCAAAGACCATAAGGATGCTTTTACTTAATCTTGATTTCCTTTTGCACTTTTTTTCAGAATAAAAAGATTAAAGATGTTCTCAGATGGTTAATGTTAGATATTCAGGTTCAGAGTTTCAAAGATACCTATGGGATTTGAACTCCTGTTTCTTATTAATTTTAAAGCAAATATTCAAGTAAACCTCAATTTTTAGTGGAAGTGATATCTTAATCAGTGCATCAAAATATCACCTCTCCTGAACAGCTTTGTCAAATATAGATACTGTCTTTCTTGATTATTCTTTTGTTGTTGTTGTGGTTGTTGTTGTTGTTGTCACATAATGGACTGCTAATGTGCTAAACACCTTCATCATTGCCTAGGCTTCCCCGAGTCTAGATAATAATATGATAATAGATATTAATTAACTGACTGATAATACTTTCTGATCTGTATTTAACTAATTTTCAAATGGTGACACTTAAAGGAATTTCCTTTTGTGCAAAATAACCAAAACCAGCTCTAGGTGTTAGCAAGCTGATCTTTAGAACCAGACTGTTAGGGAATTCTAAATGTAAAACTATTAGTTGGATGATCCTTGATCCCTGACATGAGCTGCCATCCACAGCCCAGTCGTTGCCTGCTCATCTCCCTGCGGGAACCACACTCTTAAGAAGATTACATTACACAAATAACAATGAGCTTGGAAAGGGGACAAACCAGGAGAAAGTCCATTAAACCTTTCACATCATTACAAGCCTCATTGTTTTGCAGATGAGCAACATAAAGTAGAACATATGCATGAGGCTTCTTACTGACTCTCTGGGTACTGGGGATTTCAGCTATCTGAACCTAGTTGATTGCTGGTAAATGAATAAATAACCTTGAGATAATCCTTCCCTTTTGCCAGAAAGGTGCCTTGCTTAAATTGCAGATAATTTAAAAAGTCCAGATTTTCTTTATCATCTTTTTGGTTCTCTGTTTTCTATGTACTATCATGTAATTGCTGTGGTTCCTGCTTTTTGCCATCTGCTCGCATCAGAAGTTGAAACTGGTGTTTGGATGGAATCTTATTAAGCAGGTCCAGGGGAGGAAATAAAAAGAAAATTATAGGTAGTCTTCACACAGTATCTGATTTAAGGCACAGGCCACCTCTGAAAAAGATATTTTTCATGGGGACCTGGAGTTCTGAAGTTATCAATTTCCATGGTTGTTTGTCACAACAAGTGGATAAAAAGTGATTTATTCAAAATTTAACAGGCTGGTTTATCTTTGTAATGTGCTCCTACAAAAGCTATTTTTTATGTTTTCTGCTGGGTGACTGTTGATCATATTTCATTTATTCATACTTAATATTAATTTTCATGTGATTTTTTCCCAATATTATTTTCATCTAATGTCAAAATGATGGCTTGTTTATTCGATTTTTGCGCTATTATAATAATAGCAGAGAGGTCTTATTTTAGATCAGAACACCAGGCCTTTGAGAGGTTTCATTCAATGATAAGGTACATACCTGCAAGTAATAGCTTGCTTAGCCAATTCTAGCTTAATACTAGAACTCCCTTTCAAAGAGAAAGGGAGAATGACAGAATAATAAATATTAATCTTTTTGAACCTCCAGGAATAACCTTTAAGCTCAGATTCAGATCTGTGATGATATTTTAGCAAAGAACTACATAATATTTTTCCACTTTAGGGTGAACTGAGAAACTAAAATAAGTCAGGAAAACAGATTCTTATTGTGCTAAATGTGAAAGATATTGATGTCTATTACTTTTCATTTATCTCATCATATTGACTTGTTCCTTTCCTAGCCTATGTTTCACACTCTAGGTATTAATCTGCTACACTAGTAATGATCCTAATTAACAGTGCTTAGTAATATCTTGCATTTATATACCCTATTCCTTGAAGGATCCCAAAATGTTGGGTAGTTTGAAAGAAGAAACTTCTTTTTGAATTTGATCCTAACAAAGTTAGGTTGATATAATGCAGCTCTCTGAGTTGAACAGGGCTACAGGTAGACTCCAAGAGCTCTACTAGTGACTCTCAAGTTGGGATCGTGCACTTCCTATGGTCTCAGTGAGATGTGAAAGAGACTCATTGTTTGTGTATGTTTAACCAAAGGGGAAAGAAAAGGTCTCACAGTGAGTATGGGTGAGAAATTCTTAACAGGTTGGGTAGGTTTGCATACCCAGTGATTATTGTACCTTACTTATTTAGTCTAAATGCAAAAAGGCAGCGGTGGGTGAAATGGAAAAGGTTGAGTGGTTGAGACAAGATTTGTTAAGAATACAGTGATACTTAACCAAAGCAAACAGTCAAACCCCAGGACCTACAGAGGTGATTTCCAGAAGAAAATAATGTTTAAAAAGAAAGATTTCTCACATGTCTTCTCTTAAAATTTTAAGTTCTGCCTGCATATGACTGTTGAAATATTTTTGGTAAAAAATAAAAGAAGATAAAAAATAATTTTGTGTGAACTTAGGTGCCTTTCAAAATGATTTCTAGGGTTGATTGTTTATCACAGGTCACGCACTTATAACAGTGGCAGACCTTTTTCCATCCCTGAAGAAAGGGGCCTCTATAAAGCAAAGAAGTAACACCACTTAGAGCGTGAATTCATGTGCAGCTTCAGCGTGTCTAAAGGAAAATATCCCAGAGAGACAGGTAGATGGAGGGATGAAAGCGGGAGAGGAAGAGTGAGAGAAAGTAGGGTGAGGGGAGAGAGGGAGGAGAGAGAGGCTAACTCACTTTATTTCTTCTCCAACATTTCTCATAAATCCATTTAATTCCCTCCTTGTACTCCGAAAGGAAAATAACATCTTTTCCATGGTTTAATCACAAACCCTTCACTTCTCGTGGAACTATTCAATTATTTTCCATCAGACCTTGCAGATCTATTCACTTTCTACTGCTTTCCTCTTACACTACTCAGTGTGAATGGGCAAACTGCTTGTAAAAAGCCTGGGATTAGAAATGAGGGGCTGTTGCAGTTTATTGGTTAAATCCAAGCAGAATTACTCTCTGAGGAGTTGAAGGAAGCTTACTTGGAATCTGGCTGTATTTCACTTTGGTCCTTTGGGTCCCATTAATCCCTCACTTTCATTATCCTAAGCACCAATTCATTTCACTTACTCTCACCTTTCCTCATGGCCATATTGCTTGCAATACCATGATAAAATGATTTTATTGCTTTGTTTTTGTCTATGAAATTTTATGGACATAATAAATAAAATACACTTTTTCTGATGTATTTGCAACAGTAACTATACCCTATTGCATACAGATATTAAATTCATGCCCATTGTACAAACATTTTATATGAAGACAAGTGTTAGAAATAAAGTAAATAAATTTAGCCTGTCAGTAATGAGTCCATTATAAATATTTGTCCCATTATAAATCAATTGCATATTACTTTAGTTAGGATAATCACTTTTACTACTGTGGGTATCGATATCTTGTGAAACAGTTGATATTATTTCCGTGCTAAATACAATGGTTTTCCTGCTGAATACTTCAGACAATATCCTGCCTTTCCAGATATATTTTAAGGCAGTTATTTACCTCAAGTAAACTAATTTTCATTACCTGTTATTTTGAGGTTTCTAAATATACTCAACATTGTGTGCTAGTTATATAAGAGACTTACAGCTGACATCTCAAGTGCTTGTTTTACATCCCATGTTTTTCATCAGTGTGGGATTGTGTTTATTATCTAAATGTCCATTGTTAGTCCCATATCAGTTATGAAATTGTAATGCATGCATATATTACCATTGTAAGTTAACCAGAGTGCTTTGAGGGAATTGGAAGGGTTTAGAGGAGAAGAGCGGTTTGCTGGATGCTGATCAGTTAGTGAGAAACCAGTGTCTCACTTTGCTTTTGGTAAGCGCATATGTGAAAGTCTGCTTTTCATACACTTAAAATTAAAAAGTCTGATGATTTTTGGCTCATTTTGTGCATTTATTACAGGTGGCCTTTTTTTTTTTTTTTTTTTGGAGGAGGGGCAGGGGGTTGTTTATTTCTCACATGTCTACTGCAGCCTTCATTTAAATCCAAGTTGAAATAATTGTTTTATTCTCACTGAAAGGACTGTGCAGAAAGCTGGGTTCAGTTCCTTCACCATGGAAGCAGCAGCTACCTTATTCACTAGATGGTCTCTGAATACCTTGATATGATTCAAAGCCCACTCCTGTTTAAACTGTGTCTTAACAGGTACAGTGCAGACCTCTCAGATGTGAGTGGTTTTATCTTATATAATCAATACCTCGTGGGTAAAAAAATTAAAACCAAAATACTCAAATGCTCTATTTCTGCCTTCACAGAATCTTGAGTTTACCTTACTGATTTTTGTTAGTAGATTTGAGGTCTTTGTGTCTTGTTTTTAAATTACACAAGGTGTTTCTCTTCCCACACAGGGTGTAACTTGAAAACCTCTAAGGAAGAGTATGATGACAAGTTCTACCCAAAGACTTCGTGCAAATCAGATTCACAGTGATTTTTGGAATTAAGAAATATAATGAAGCAAATGAAAAATATGCAAAAATCGGTGAAGAACTGTAGGGTGGGAGTACACTGGTGGGAGTTCTCAACCTACCTACTCAGTAGCCCAAAGAATCTCTTTTCTTTTTATGTTACAACGTATTCTACTGACTTCTCTGTGTTTTAGAAGTTAAACATTTCTTGGATGGACTAAACTAGTACTAGTCCAGGCAGCAAAGTCATCTCTAGACTGAAGTACAACTGTGCCTCATCAAAAATAGGTTGCCCTATGCTGAAACAGAAAAAGAAAACAGATGGCATGCAAAACCGGAGCTGTGTGAATTTTCTGTCCTGTGACAGATTTGGAAGGTGAGTTTTTTCTGTATCAGTTTGGGATATAAAGTAAGAATCTAGGAATATCTCTCTCTCTCTAAAAAAAAGAGGTAACATAGAGGAAAAAAAGTAATATAAACTTACTTTTTATTTTCATTTTAGTCTTGAAACATTGCATTTCAAATGTTATATATTATTTTTAAAGTTTCTATTCTGAGTTAAACAGAGAATTTCAAAATTAGAATCCTTTTAGTAAAAAAACACTAAAATTTCTGGTTTTATAATATCAACACTTTTTTTTTTGATGTTTGGCATCCTTTCTTTCGGACATGAGGGGATTTTTTTTTTTTGTTTGTTTGTTTTGTTTGTTTTGCTTTGTTTGGGAGCATTTTTAAAATTGGATATGTTCCTGATACAGCTATGGTTTTGTCAAATAAATACTTTCTATGAGACAAAAGAAAAATTTAAAAATATATAATCAAGTTCATCCAATGTATGAACGAAACATTTCTGTAAAACTACACATAATTTTATTCTATATATCTGAGCTTTTGATTTAACAACAATCTCTACTCATTTCCTCATGGAAGTGTAGAGGGTGTAATTTTTAATCTTCTCTTCAGGCTTGCATTTTCTTGTAGGCCCAGTAAATGCACTCAAGTGAACACAAAAAGTTCACAACACCCATCTCAGTGATGCTCATTTGTTGCTGTCACTTTCTGTAGTTTTTTCCCTGTCTTTCTATGACATAATGTAGCTTTAAAGATGTAATCTTATCCAATAAAAACTGTTTACCTCCATAAATCCTGTTACACCTAATGGTTTGGCAAACCTGAATACTTGGAGGTTTTGTCCCTGTTATCCCGCAATAACTTGTTGCCAGTATTCTTTTCCATGTTCTATTTCTGGGTGCTGGCAACATGCTAATAAAAGTAAGTTTTAAAGCTGGTTCTAGATATATCTGATGTATGTCCAGGCACTATTTTGAATTATTTACCAGACAAAGATATTGAAGTTTATTACCTTTGGACACGACTGAACTCATAAGATATCCTAAAACTGAACTTTATTTCATTAATATATCCTATGTTTTCGTCAACATTTAAAAAATGCTAGAATAAGGAAATCCTACATTGCAAGTGCTCCTCCTCTTCCTCCAAAGAAGTGAACAAATTAATTTGTTAAAAACTTGCCTTGAAATGCCATGCTGCCTTGCCTCTGTAAAATAAGAAAGAATTAAACCTGAGTCCACATTTACATAATTCACAATCTTTCTTTAATCTGAAGTTTTAAAATATCCATGACAATATTGGTGTTATGATTTAATACTTGCAGTATTATTGACTTGTCCAATAACAACAACAAAACACAGCAAATCATCCTAATGACATTCTGGAGGAACCAATTAGTAAATTAGGACAGAATGTTAATCTACTCTAATGCTCAAGCAGGACACGCTTATCAATCCTTATCAGCTTGAGCTCTCTCTGACAACAAGAGCAAATATTTATCTAGCTCACACTGGGCAGTAATTCCAAATAGGGTATCAACATATCTAGCTTACTATTTTCACAACTGATTTAGAGTAATCTGAGGTGTTGTGTTTGACTTGTTTTGTTTTTTTTTTTCAATATAAATACCTTCTTCTCTTTCTGATAGATATGAATAAAGGGTATATTAGAACAGACTGTGTTAAGGTACTCAAAAAACCCCTGTTCCTGAAGTAAAGAGATCGTGCCTGATAAAAATCCCAATGGGTAATATATTCAAAGTTCTTCGTAATGTGTTGATAACTAACACAGAAAAAATTCAAGCAAATATTTTACCACTGATTTTGGGGTGGGAGCTAAGATATGAATGGTCTAAAAGAGTACAAGGAAGGGTTCGAATAAGTACATCAATAACAGGATCCAATGATTTTGGTATTAAATTTATTAAAGAAGGATCAGGTCCATTTATATTAAAGATTAATTAATGAAAGTATATTTCTTCACCTGGTAAGAATTAACTTAAGGGCTAATGTCCCTGCTTTTTTTCAAATTTTATTTATATTTTATTAAATACAATGAATCTATGATTTTACTTAATTTACATTATATGTAAAATGTAGGAGGATTTTCTTTGAAAGTAGAAGGAATTTGTATAAAAAGAAATAAAATGACACTTGCAAATGAACAGGTTTAAGCTAAAATATCTCAGGTAGTGCTCCTTGTGCTCCTTGAATCAATGAGCGAATTCAATGATGAAAATCCAAATCAAAGAAAAAAGGAAAAAGAGATCCCAGAAGTATAAAAAGAAAATTATCTTATAAGAGAAACAAATTACTAAAATGAACAAAAATGTTGAGGTATCTACATTTAAAAAAGTCTCTCCATGAACACATAAATACAAACACTTTAATAATTACAACTGTGATTCAATATAGTCATTATCCTGCATTTTGGTCTACACTGACTTATCCTGATTCCCAAAATAGTCAGAAGCCTGCCCTTATTCATCCCACTGCCATCTGACAAGCTTCATGTAGTCACTGGAACCTGTCTTATGAAATTGTTTTTTGCTGAAGAAGGCTTAGCCTTGGTGAAGCAGATTTCCAAATCCTTGATAATTATTTGTGGATTCTGAGAACAGTGACTAAATACTAAGTAGGAGAAATAAAGTAGACAATGAAATATTTGGGACATCAAAATAATTTGGCTTTAATTTAGTAGGGAGTTTTTAGTCAGTTCTTCTCTTGACTTGATTTGCCTGTGTCTCATCCTCTCAAGGTGATAACTCACTCCAAAAATAAATTTGTATCGCTTCTGTGCAATAGCAACTATTGTCAAATCCAACACATCAAAGCCTCTGTCAGTCAGCTTGTGTTAGAGTATATACTTTTGTAAGTAGTGGCTGGACCCAAAACATTCTCAAACTGTGTATCTGTCCTTTCCCCTTATTTTTAACACAATGGAATCTAGAGTTAGAGAAAAGAAATGAGGAAATACACATAACACAAGTTTGCTGTAAAAAATAATAAATAAAATAAAAATAAAATAAAATAAAGATTTTGGACATAAATATTTGTTAACACGTGACTGCAGATGTGTCAGATTTTCCTGTAACCATGAGAGAAGGTGACAAGCAGAAAGATTGTCCTCCTAGAACTCTGATAAAGATGCAATAAGACAGACAAAATGTGATAAGAGGAAGTTCATGAGAAGTGGAGAAAAATAGAAAGTATCAAGCAGTTCTCCTAACCAGAGTTAAAACATATATTTGGTAATTACTTATCAAAAATATAGCATAAAATAATTTATAGGTAAAATAATAGCTTTACATAAATGACTCAAATATCCATTGATACATAAGAGTAATTATAACTTTGTACTGGAAATACTTAAATTATCTGAAGACACAATTGGCTCTATGGGCTATATATATTTTTCTAAATGTGGGCGGTATAGTGTGCTTTACTACTAACTTCCTACAAGCCTTTTAATAGTGTACTTGACATTTGTTATGGGGGCAGTGTTCTGAGCCTGAAGAGACTTTCATGTCCACACCTGATGCTAAAAGGAACAGTGACAAGGAGGCTGGTGTTAGTGGATGGCAGGAAAAAAAGTTAACTGTGAATTAGTTGTGAAAATCTTGATCACAGAAATTAATTTTAAGTGTACTTGAGGAGGACTATGACTACAACATGACATTTTAGGGGAATTCTTGGTATGGTTGAGTTCGTATGACAGGGACGTGATGCTGAGAATTTTCTGGCATTACATTTCTTACTGGCTCCTTCCTGAGACATTAGAATTCCTCTTGGCAAAGAAAAGCAGGAGAGGCAGTCACTAAAACAGCTGACTTCCAACCAGATGCTAATTATTAAACATTTGAGAGATTTTGGGCTGACAGAAAACTGGGGTAAAATATAAGCACTGTCATAAGGACACCTTATTCAGGAAAAAGGAAAACACTTTTTGTCCTATCTTGCACTGCTGGGTAACATTTCAATGCAAGTCTTTTTTTAGTAATTGCAGAGGAATAGATTATATTGAGATTTTAATTTCAAATTAAACAAGACTGCCCTTCAGAAACTTTTGGATTGCAAGAGATGTTTTTGTTAGTATGCTGAGATTTCTCTGAAATAACTTTACTATTCCTGATTTTCTCACTCTTTGAATAAGGAAACAAACCCATATTGTGTATCTGTGTTCTCTCATGGCTTCTTATAATAAATAAGAAACCAGCAAACTTCTGTCACTCAAAAATGCCTGTTACTTAGAGCTAATTTAAATTCCTGTGTCCAGAAATAAACTTGTGTGCAGTGCTACTGTCCAGCTGAGCAACCTTCTTGTTTTTATTTAAGATCTTCAGGTTACAGTCTTATATATTATACATTCTTTGCTCTTAGAAAAGGATTCTTGTGGGGCTGTTTAACTTCCAGAATTTATTTAAAAGAGATCTACCTCCCACCATTCCACTGATATCCTCATCTGCTTCAAAAGGGCTAAATAATTTTCAAAGGTGTTAGGAGCTATATTTTTAGTGACAGCTTATGTCTTCTTGGCACATTCCTGGTACAGCAATGTTGGCAGACCTCATGTTACAGAATCTCCTGGTCTGTCATGTATTAAATCTGTTCTCTGCTTATCCAAGCACTTAAAATTCTTGTGAGTGTCAGGTTTGCAAGTAGATGGCTATTTCTTTAGTTTAGATTTAAATACCAAGAGAAGCTAAAACATCAGAAAAGGCAGAGCTCTAAAAGGTACTCATCTGGTCAGATACATGCAGTACTTTAAGGCATGTATTGGATAAACAAAACAGCTTGATGATTCTGATTTCAGGTGGTGGCAAATGTCTGAAAAGTATATCTAAATAAGTAATAAAACCTAATATTTAGGCAGTTTTGATAATGATCATTAATGCCTTGATATTTAAGCAGATAGCCTGATGAATCACCAAAAGTGAAGAAGGCTTATCTCACAATCACATTCAACATATGAAAATCCTACCATTTTTTTATTTAAATGGTTTTGGATTATGTGATAACTTTACCTACATTGCTCAAATTGTTATAAACAACAATAAAAACTACGAGCAATAGGCCAGATAAGATTCATTTAATGCAGCACACTTAGGAAAACAAAAGATGGTCCAGTGATAGGAGTGACAGCTTGGAAGACAATTGAGATATCTTAGCATTGACAAAAAGCTCCTTGTGCTGCCGTGTTTCCTGAGGATAAATGCACTGGAGTTGTTAAAAGCATCTGACCTCTACAGTAATGAGGTCTGTGCAGGTAACACAGACTAATAGGCATTGTACTCCACGGTTTGTTTTGTGGCATCCTAATGATTCTAACGTAAAGGGAACAAACTCAAGGAGATCTGAGCTGAGATCTGCTGGCCTGGTAGGTAGCTTTGACAAAATCACTCAGTTTTCCTCATTTCTCCCTGTATAACCATGAGAAATAATCCCACTTTTCTTTCTACAACATCCTGCAATTGTTTTATGGCATATGTTATCTAAGGTTATTGTTGCTGTTAACAAAATAATATTTATTTTATATTTGAAAGAAAGGTGTATTCAAGGTGTAAAAAACTCTTTTTGTGAGCCTATACATGCATTTAGAAGAAGAAATACAGTTTGTTTAAGCCATATATGCTGGGGTTTTTTTCCCTCAAATCTTAATATGTTCTTATGGAATTAAAGGAAAAATATGAGAGCCCTCCAGTGGTGAAAATAATGTATCTGGACTTCATAATATAGCTATTTTGCTATGATGGTGCCTGTTTGCAAAATAATTGCTGTAGTTTCCTGACACATATACATATTGATATCATTCTGCTTAACAGGACGATGTTATCCATTATTTTCCTGGACTTGCATATGAATATATTCCCAGGTGACATTTGCAAAACCAGGAAGTTCAGATTTGTCTCACATTACTTCTGTTTTATATAGACAGGAAAACCCTCGGGGGCTCCTTGTTTGTTTGTTTACTTCCCACTAGGACTTGCATGGGTTAATCATGCTCTCCCCTTCCATAAGGTTCTCACCTTTAAAGGTGTGTGGATGAAAAGGGATATACAATAGCAGTAATGGAGATGTTTGTCTGGCCTGATCTGCTCATTCTTTGGCTACCTGGATTGTCGTGTCAATCCAGCCACCACTCGCCTTCAGAACTGCGCCCCCGCTATGCAAAGCTGTGGGACATTGTTCTGGAAGGGCTCTGGACAGCTGGTCAGTCACTGCCTTGAAACTGAAACCTCCGAGCATATTGTACTGCTTCAGAAAAAGAAGGCACAGTTTGGATTTCTATGCTCAATTTGCCATAAAAAAGAGGAGTTATTTTTTCTGTGGAAAAACCTCTATTGCACTCCAGGAAGAAAGTGGAGATCATAATCTGCTTTCCAAGAAAATGTAACTATAGCTTGCTCTACTTATGCCTGCAGAGTCCACTGGGACTGCATTCCATCCCTAAACATATTAACACTATCCCTACTACTACAAAAAAATTCCTTAATATGGAGCTCTTGCACCTTTAATTCCAATTCGTAAGACTTTTGAAGGTTTTAAAGCTAAACATGCCAGCACAACTGTCAAAGGCTTCTCCTAGTGAAGTTGCAAGTGTGGAGTTAAAAGCAGTTTCCTTGCGAGTGATAAACATATAAAACACAAATGCCTGAAAACCAGCAGACCTTGGAGAGTCCTTCTATAGCACTGGAAGCAATAGGAAACAGGAAGAGCAAAGGATTAGACATTTGTCTTTTTAAAATGAGGATAGCTTTTGTTGGAAACACATGTTGATAAAGTGCATGGTGATATCAAGAATATTACTTTGAAGCAGTTGGCATCTGAGGTATTCATAAGCAGCCCACAGCAAAAGCTGTACAGCCAGAAGCCCATGTAGTACTATTATCTGCACCACAACTGTCACCGGTAGATTCAGAAAAGGCATAGGAAAGCTCATCTTTAATGATACAGATGTGAGTGTGCACACACGCCCACTGTTTTGTACTGTGTTTAGCCAGAGGGATATTTCTGAGTACGGACAGAGGAGGAAGAATTGTGTTTCCTTCTGATTTTGTTTTCTGTTTTATTTCATTTCAAATCTACTCAGGCCACTGAAGTATACAGAACAGCAGAAATAAGATTTTAAGAAGCTGAATCTACTTCACATCCTTAGCTTTTGGACTGCAACGCCTTTTGCCATATCTTATACAGCAGCTGCAAAGTCCAGGACTCCTATTGTCATGGAAAAATGAAGGCCTCATTTAACTGCTGATGGAGCTGTAGAGTGTGATGTGTGTTTGTTAGTCTAAGACATCTGCTCTTTGTGTCAACTACTAACTCCAGACACCACAGAGAGTTCCCTGTCCCCTGTCAGGCTATATACAGAGGCAGTGGGTGAGAGCTATACACTGACCTCCAACAAAAGAATAAAGGGACAAAGAAAATATTTGTGTGCTGTGGGGACTAAGTGACAGGAAAAGACATACTTTCAGCTGTGGCTGGGAAGTTATGTGATTAGCATGTGACAGGCCGCTGGCCCCTTAACCACTGGCTGCATAAGGATGACTGACTGCCAGGGAGGCTCTGACCTATGTAATCTGACAAAAACAGTTCTGAGAGGATGCTGATTTTAGTTACCAGGCCCACATTATGCACAGTGCACTTATCATCAGAAGATATTAGAAATATGCAGTGGATCAAGCAGCAGAAACCCTGGGGTGTGCATGGCACTTCCCATAACCATGTCTACCTGGATCAGCTCCCTGCATGGGTGAGGGCCGCCTCTTCAGCTCCCTGATTTTCCTCAGGACACAACAGTCCCATGCCACTGCCCTTCATCTTCCTCCAGAATCCTTGGAGCACCAACAGCCCCCAGCTGCAGCTGTCGGAAAAATGAGCCAGCATCTAGGAGTGTCACAAATGTGATGTAAATGTCCAAGAGTTTTAATTTTTCACTTGGGGGGAAGTATAGGGAGAATAATGAAAAAACCCCAGAATTTGTGAAAGATGAGTAACTTTAGGATCTGACATATTAATTTTTTTGTAGCTGCTAAAAAAAAAAAATAAAAAAAAGAAATAAAAATATTCAGTTGTGTTTTTATTATGATAATAAAGAACTTTTGCAGTTTTGACATGCAAAAAGGTTTTGTTAAGTTTAGCTGTTTGTTAAGCAAAATAGAAACTGAATGGACTGTTTTTGATGAATGTTTACTCAAAATTTACAGACAGTTTCTTGCTTTTAGTGAGCAAGTAAAATTTTCTTTGCTGTGGTTAAGTGTTGGACTTGTCACACAACTTTAACTATTTGGAAGTTAGATTTCTCAGCTAGTTGTCTCGGGAAACTTAATGAAGGGATATGAGGAGTGAGTATCAGGTAGTATGTCCTCAAGATCCAAACTTGCATCAAATAAGCCGCCACCACTGGAGTGGCTGTCCCTTTTCATTCATTGTCCATGGATCCCAGATGACTAGGTTAGACTTTGACTAATGTTTAGGTGTCAGAATTAGATAATTCATACCTGGCTTTCAAGGTGATAAATCCTATATTTTCATTAGGATTTTCATTTCAATGTTTTTTATTTAATCCTGATTGGCACTTTGCTTGGGCACGATTTCACCAGAAATGTGATGCCTATTTCTTATTGCCATCTATTGTGTTTGCTTTTCAAACACTGATTTATTTCAGCCTGTAATCATTCAGCAGCTTCATAGCACAATCATGTAACACCTTTAGACATTTTAACACAATGAATACTCTGGAAGGATTGATTGCTTTCATTGTACAACTGAAATTTTACTGCCATCTATCTAGGGACCAAGATTACCAGGACCCTGTACTGTAAGGCAAAATTATCTAACTATTTTTACTGTTCTACTAAGTCTTAACTCTTTCTATGAGTTAGTTACACTGAGTGAATTTGGTCTTCCCTCAATTTTTTATTTCAATGAGGTATATTGATTTTCCTTCCTCTATACACCAGCATACCTAAGTAGAGAATGTAGTTCAATAGATTTTACAGCTCTGTAAGGAAGCAAAGTCACATAGCAACCATAATGACCTCAAATATGTGAGAGAAGTCTGTAAACAGCCTTTTTCTCCAATGGCTGTATCTCAGCTTTAAGATAAGATATTCCCCAGTGTTCACACAGAAAATATATTTCCTTGAGATTATGAAAACAATAGGATTAACACCATTATGATGAATTTTCACAAAGTACTGGGCAGTAAAGCTCAGGAAAAGACAAACTATGGCATTGGCTACAATTCTAAAACCTAACAGTAAGAAAAAAAGATGGGAGAGGAAAAGTTTACTCTGTCTTTTATTCAAAAATTTTCTGAATCTGCTGAGATTGGAAAGACCTCTGGACCCCATATACTTCCTTACTTTCTTTTTCAGGAAAGAAAATACAACAATTTTTGTCTCATTTTCCTTTTGGTCCATCTTTCATCTGCAAACAAAAATATTATTTAATTTCAGGGTGAGTTTTGGCATATTGCAAGTTATACATGATGTTTTAACAGTTCTTAGGGCTTTCTGACAAACAAACCAACAAAAACCTGTTTCAGAGACAAATTCTGACCCTTTAAAAAAAAGCCTTCTGACTTCTCTCGATTTGAAAGAAGCTTGTCTCAGATTAGAATCTGGTTTAACTCAGAGAATGGGCACAACTCCTCTAGTTTTAACATGTTTCACTGCAATAGATTTATTTGCATATGTTTTCACTTTTAAGCAAAAGTTTATCTATATACATTCTAATATAGGATACTTGGATGTTCAATATAATTGCACAATTTGCTAACAAGTAATTTTAAAGAACTGTGATGAGAAATTTAAATGCAGGTGATCTGAGGGCGTTAGGTAATATGACTTCATTTTTCCTCTCTAGAATAAAACTAACCTCTGTCCTCTAGTTCTGAGAAGTAGGTTTTGATTCTTGAAAATGAATAGTTCAATTTCATTGAAGTGTTTACATGGTGAATTATTTCTGCTTAGTTTTGGCTTATCATAAGAACTGAAAATAAATAAAAAGTCCACAACAAATCACTGTAGAGTGGTTTATTGTGCATCACAGCATAGCTGTAATTTTACATGGGTTAGTAAGCTTATTTGCATAATATAAATTTTAGCCTGGTTTTATAATGAATTGGCTGTGTGAGTGCATTGACCCACAACAGGCTACAACACTAAAGTTCAGTAAAAGTGGTGACATACTACATTTCCTTGTAGCAGCTCAGTGGAATTGCAAATGTAATAGCCAAGAGCATGTTTTTCTGAAAGCATCTGGGAACACCATCACTAGTGCAAATGATCCTTTAAGGACATTGATATTTTTGTATTGTTGCCTTTCAAATTTAGTTATTTTTCTTCTATTTTCTATGTGGATTTTTAGATAGCAAAATTAACAGGGCAAGCACTCAAATATTATTTGAGAGTGATGAGCATTAATACTCTTAATACATATATCAGTAGATTAGTAGGTGTATTTTATCTCTTCTTCACTACATATAAATGAACAAATGTATGTTTGGACCTCTACAACATGACAGAAAACAAGATACAGTTACCGTAGCTCACATGAAACAAGCCTTTAACTCTCTGACAACATTTCCTGACATTTATAGCATAACTCCTGAGGGTCTTAATGACCATCATGTCAAGCTGAATCTACTATTAATATACCTCACTAGTAAGGAGTAAGTATTATGGTTTTCATCCTGAGCGTGAAAGGTCCATATTTCATAAAGAGCTTGACTATAGCTGAGTTATTAAAAGGTTCCCCATAAGGAAAGAAACAGTCACTCCTTTTTCATTCCTGTTCTTTTTTTTTTTT
>VZRN01004441.1:171495-185582 GCA_013397935.1 Dasyornis broadbenti | reverse complement strand
TTTTTTTTTTTTTTTAACAGTTTCTGTCTGCAGGAACTTTCTTCTCTTGAAGGGAAGTGATCTGCATTTAAATTAAAATACAAATCAGATACTCTAGCAAAGTAAAGACTGTCTATTGTTTTACAATGCTGTGGAGACAGCAGAGATTAGAGCTGAGGGTCATCTTCACGTGGAACCTCCAATACAGTTAGCAGGACTTCCATCTTTACATGATGATATTAGGCAAGAATTTTTCTTTTCTTCCATTATTCAAGACCCACTCCTAAAGCATTCAAGATGCAGAACACCACATCTAAAGCAAGCAAGGGTTGGATAGAAAGGCTTCCTGAAGTGACAGATAAGTTTTGGACATTTATTTTGGTGGCTCCAGACCTGGGACATTTCACAGAGTAATTGGGTAATTTTGGTTGGAAATGATCCCTGTTCCTCATCTACTCTACCCCCTTGCTCAAAGCAGTACCAAAGAGCTTGCTCAGGACTTTTTCCTCTCTGATTTGGAAATCTGTTACCAAGAAGCTAAAGCACCAAGCAACGAGCTCTAGACCTCCTTGCCCTTCATCCCTGACACAGATCTTCTGACCAATCACCCAAAACAGATGCATCCCAAAGCAGGCATTGCTTTTGCAGATTTTTTTTCAGCCTGAGTTCCTCCTGTGTGTATTTAAAGGCTAGGATTAATACAACCCACTATTGTGCCAGGCACCCTTTACTATCTCTTTAATCAATGAACTGAAATTCAGTGTTTCTTGAGCATGATTCATTTGAGTGTATAGTAGATTTCTAATACAGGCCAGATGAATAGTGCCCCAAGGTGTCTTTTTTTGCTGAGTCCATTGCCGATAAAAGGATCCTGGAGAGATTAGCTCAGGTGTAGACATGTACACATCTAAAATTAGGTGATATAAATCCTATCTATGGACCTTTCTTGAACTGATAGCGAAAGAATTGCCTGCCAAATTCAGGCTTACTGGGTTATGTTGGATGGGTTGTGTGTTACTTCTTATAGGCTATAGGTGAACTCAATGTTCTTCCAAAAGGGGTATTGTAGTTTTCCTGAATTGACATTATATCAGTAAATCATCTTTTTTCTTTTCTTTTTTTTCTCATTTCTGTGTAAAACTGTTTAAGAAAAAAGTGCTTCTATTAGTTCATTTTTCTGTATGGATAATTGAAGAGACATAGCATGTGACTGGAATTATTTTCACAATACTGAGTATGTAATATGTCAGTAATTCACGGTCTGTTGACAGAATAAATTTAAACAAATGAATTTGCCTCTTGTATCTTTTCCTGTTTTCATTGCAGACTGCACAAATGAGAACTGAAATAGATGAGAAAAGAATCTTTTAAGCAATGCATGCTAGTCAGGAAATATAAGCCTTTTGTGTACAGAATGACAAGAGTGATAGCGTTTTAAAAGCAGGAGACTAGCTGGTATTGGTAAGTCAATCTACAACTTTTTTTCCCCCTTGCAAAACCAGAGGTTTAGGAAGTTAAAGTCTGAATGAAGAATGTAGCACATGCTCTCTTCAAATACATAATTAACCAAGAATTTCAGCTAGATTAGAACAGTGCATTTAAAGCTTTTGTATGTGGCTATTAAGAGTAAATGAAATAAAGGATATTATAAGGAACTCACAGAAAGGAAATGAAGCTGAGGAGATTGTTTATGTCAAAGGAATAAATAATGAAATTTCTAATGCGCAGTGGCAGGTGGCACTGCCTGATGTAGCACATGCATGTCCCCACCACACTTCATGAAAAAGCTGTACAGTCATAATCATCATGTGGCTACTACAGTTCCTGAGAAACACTTTTTCATTTTTTAAAAGCATTCCCCTCTTTATGACAGACTGCACCATTAGCTCTTTTGGCATGTATTCCAGGCCATAGACTGGGATCTGAGAAATTTACTGGATGGGAATTAATGTTTACCTGAAAAGTTGTATGAATCACATGAGGCTTTCAACATTTTAGTTCTATAACTGTGTGATTGCCACAGAGATTACCATACTCTCATTTACCTAAGAGGAAAAATATTACATTTAGTGCACATTTTTAATTATATAAATTATGTTTTTGTCCAAGTTTAAATATTATGGGTGTTAAGGAGCTACTTTTCCCATGAAATGCATTTAGAGTTGCAAACCTGTAGATTACCCTTCCTGATTTTAACTGACTGCTACTCAAAAATTACTTCTGGTGATCTGGTGGACTAATAAGAACATGTTCAACCACATCTTTAGTTTGAATTAAATTGAAGAGTAGGAGTTTTTCTTGCTTCATTTTGTTTAGTTTTGTTTTTCAGTAATCAGTAATTCTTAATTCAGTAATTTAAGTGTCACTCCTCTGATACACAGAGGAAATCTTGTACCAACCTTGGAAAGCAGAACCTCACTTTAAGGGGTTTGGGTTGTTGTTAGCATTTGGCAGTTTAGATGCTATAACACGTCAAACCCCGATTCATTTTGTTGGTACAAGAATTGAAGCAGCAAATCTCTCAGGATCTTCACATCTCTGTTTCCTTCATAGTTAAGGCCAATGATTGGTGACAGCTTTGTCATCTCGTCACATAATGTCATTGGAGATTCCATGTGGCTGGCTGACTGTAAATTTTCCCTTTCATTTGTTAGAAGGTACAAGCCAGGAGAAGCCTGGAGAGAGATAATTTTCTTATGTAAATTGGTAGTGAAAAATGTATAAATCAAAACAACCTCGATTTTTTTTAAGACCTTAACTGATTTATAAACTCTTGACTACCTAGTAATACTGAAACTGAATTTTGGAACTAAGATCTGAACATAGAAGTGCAACTACTCTGTGAACACAGAATGCCTATTGCAGTGCTTTTAAAGCTTCACAGACAGAGCTGAGATTATTTCATTTTAACTTCCACACTGTCTCATGCTGTGATGTTTTCCTTTTTCCTTGTGGGCAGGTCATTCTACATATTTCCCATGGAATTCTCACAGAGGACCTTTGACACGTTCACGAAGTTACAAAAATATCTGGATGAGCCAGTCTACAAAAATGGAACAACATACTTAAACTTTACTGAGTAAAATAATATGAAAAAGGCAACAAAGGCAAGTTGATTACCTTTATAAGGCTGTCTTCTCAATTTCCACATTGTAGATCTTTCAACAGTGCCCTGATGTTCACAAATGACATATTTGAAAAGCTTTTTCAAAAGCAGGAGTTGTTATTCTAATGTGTGACACATAATAATATGTGGGATACCAGTGCATGTTTCTTCAAGGTGATTGGGTGGCTTAGAAGCAACACATCAGCGACCCTGGCTCTACAGCAAGATGAAGAAACGTCTTTAATGTCTGAAAGAGTGTGACATAAGTGTGCCACAGTATTCAGCTTCAAGGAATTCTGGAACAACCACGTTTACTATTTGAAGATATCCTAGACATACAGTCTTGAAGATTGAAAGAATGTATTGTAGTGGGAAAATATATAAAATCTTCAACACTGAGATGCAGAAAACTTTCAAAACATGAGATTTAAACCTAAATGAGTATTGTAGGCAAAATACTAATGGTAGGATATTAACATGTACACTTTATGCAGTTACTAACCCTCTAAGATTTTAAAAGATGTTTCACCTATGACACATCTTTTATATGTCTATATATACACATATAAAATATTTTTCTATATTCTATCTGCCAGGATCATGCCATTTACTGGTATAAATCTGTTGAAAACTGTGTTCTTTTAACACACTTGCTACTGCTTTAGACAGCACCAGTTATGGTTTCTCAATCTGAACTGTGGAACAACAATCCGTTTTTTAATTGACAAAAGAATGTTTAATGTTTTCTTTATTCAGTATCCTTCCATAGAGGATGCATTAATATATGGATAACGATAATGATATTAACCTGTTAGAAGGAGTCCAGCTTGAGGGCCGTGAAGATGATCTGGGGGCTGAACCACTATGAAGACTGACAGAGAGAGTTGGGGTTGTTCAGCCTGGAGAAGCACAACCTCCAGGCAGACCTTATAGCAGCCTTTCGGTACCTGGAGGAGCCTAGAGAAAAGCCAGAGAGGGACTTTCAACAAGGTCATGTGGTGACAGGATTAGGGAGAATGGCTTTAAACTGAAAAATGGTAGTTTTAGATTAGATATTGAGAAGAAATTATTGTGAGGATGGTGAGACACTGGAAGTGGTTACCCAGAGGAGTTGTGAAAGACCCGTCCCTGGAAATGTTCAAGGCCAGGTTGGATGGGACTTCGAGCAACCTTGTTTTCTATTTTCCCTGTGTCATTAGGTGAAAATATGTTCTTCTGTTATTGCTAGCAGTTGGTTCAAAATCTAGACATCTTGAAAAGTCTGGCTTTAGAAAGAGGAAAGAGGTAATTATTTAAAAAAAAAAAAAATTCAGTATCTGCATTTTTTTCTTCTTCAATTTCCTCTATTTGTAAGTTCATCTCTTCTTCCAGACACAGGAAAAAATGAAAGAACTCTTGGTAGATTTTTTTTAAATTTTCCTTTTAATCAGGGAAGAAATCAACTTTAGTCAGAAAACAATTTGCCTTTAAGAATTAGAAAAGTCATAAAACTCATAGAATAGAATCATAGAGCTATTAAGATTGGAAAAGACCTCCAAGATCATCAAGTCCACCTGTTGATGAATATCATTATCCCCACTAAACCACATCAAAAACTCCTATCATTTCTGCCTGCTTTGTAAAAGAAATTTTTGTGCCTCTGCGCGTTTTTTCATATCTGCTGCTAAAGTCAGGGTTTCTAAAAGTTGTGCATAGATAAGATGGCATTCATACTTATCAGGTCTATTTTATTTTAGTCAGGAGTTTTCCTTTCTCATGATTTCTGATGCTCCAGTCAGTGCCTTGATTCGGAGAACCCTATGCCATGATTTATTCTTAATCTTTGCCTGATTTGTATAACATAGAAAATGTCGTGGAATGAGACTACAAAAATATGCTGCTGTCACAGTAGTTTTAACCATTATGAGTTATCATAACAACATTGATTAAATAATCAGGCTCTTGAAGAGTATGTCACTAAGAAATTGCCAGAGACAATTTCTGTTAGAATATTATTTTCACTTTATTGCAGTTGGATTGATTAAGAATTTTTTTTTAATTTCTGGAGATGTAGCTATGTTAGTCATGACATTTAGTATATCAATTTCCTGAGGTCACTGACAGATGATAAGCAGTATAAAAGAGGAAAATTTTCATTTTTCAATATTTTTGTGTCAATAGGTTTAAAATCTACCCACTGTTTTAGCTCTCTGATAGGAGATATTTCTACATATTGTTTTGTTCCTTTGTGTAATCAAATTGGGTGTTTTTGGTGAACAGGATTACCTGCAAGTTATGTGAAAACAAACTTTCCCACTAATGTTCAGATGTGTCTGTTTTGAGAAGACAGGCACCTATATCCTTCTTGGTGCTCTGAAGAGATTTACATTTACACAGATGGGCATCTGAAATCAACCTAACTTGGCTAAGAATGGGCATGATCAAGAACAGCAGTAGTACAAAACTTCTGTATCATGGTGTAAGAAATTGAGGGCTCACTCAAGAAGCTGGGAGCTCAGTACTGCCAGAGATTGAAATAGTTCCTGCCTCAAACATTGATATAAAGTTTTGCTCATTATAGCAAAACTGTAAAAGAAGCTACAACCACAGAAGCCTCTCTGAAGATACCTGACTAGAACTTTGGACTGTAAGTCAAGCTGCTGAAGTAAGATACTATTGTTCAACCATCTCAGTCCTAGAGAGAAACAAATGAGGCTGAGGGAAAGGAATGCATCCACAAGAGAGCCAAAACCCAGCAGCTGTGCTGAGAGTCACCTCTGGCTGGATTTGGGGTGGGGGAGAGCACAGCCCACAGAAGCCAGGTTTACACAGACTGCCCCCACAACCGAGGGAGGGGAGGAGGTTTCAGGTGCGTGCCATAACTTCTGGTCAGAGGCAATAAACACTCGTCCTTCCTTACACAAACTGGCCAAGCTGCAGAGCCCCCAACCCCACAGGACACATCCATGGGACATTCACGTGAAAGGCAGCTGAGGGGGTGCCATAATCCATCCAAGCCCCATCTAATCCATCCAAGCCTCTCCCCACACCACAGGACTGCATGTGATGCAACAGATCCAGAGTCTGCTGCAAGAGACTGACCCCTCCCCCGGGGGGGGGCATGCCTGGACATTGCCACCTGGCCTGAGCGTATATTAACCCATGAGGTTCTGTGCTTTTTGGGGGGACCTTCACTCTCAAGAAGACCAGAAGAGGAGGACCAACGGAATGCCATTGGGGTCTACAGAGTGGTGATACCTTCTACTTAATCTAGCTCCACCTTATTCTCTCCTCCCTCCCCACACCCCTCCAAGATCCTTTTCTCTTATTTATTTCTCTTCCTTTTCTCTCACTCATGTTTACTATCAAATAAAATCCATACTATTGTCACTGGCATATGGTCTTGTTTGTACCTTAATTCGGGCTGAGGAATTTCTAAATAATTTTAATAAACAGACCTTAACAAGTATCCTAGATACTGTTTGAGCTGAGGAGAACAACGTATTCCTCCTATCAAGAAGTGTCCATTACAAATGGACAAACTAAACACAGAGATGAAAGAACTCTGTTTCCTCTGTTTAGGAACTTAAATTCTCAGTCCAACAGGTAGATATCAGGGTCTTCCTGAATAACATGGATTGTCTTCTGGAGATAGTTCAGAATTATTTCAGAAGTATCAGAAAATCTAGTTTAAAAGTATTCAGTGTCTACTTAAATTGCCAAAACCCTCTTTAGGCAATAATGCAAGTTGTTTGATAGGGTAATGTATCCAGTCCTAAAATTTCTGTCTGAGGCAAACAGGTAAATAATTTCCACTGGAGGCACTTGTGTCTCCCTATTGACTATGAAGACCTGAATTTAAGTGGAGTGAATTGTGTGCTCTTAGGTCAGGCCCCTGTAATTTCTGCCAGATACTGTGAAATTGGACACCTCAATAAAACAATGTAGTGTCATACTTAATATCTGTTGCATGCTGACCACTTAAATATTTTACCCAAATTACAATGATTCTGAGACATGAAAATGTGTAAGAATAACTCATGGTGAAGTCAGAGAGTGTTTTTACACTTGTGCCATTTGCTCCCATCACTGTGTGTTGGCATTGCATATTTCGGTACATTGGACTTTCCTCTTTTTCAAAGGCAAATGAGGTCCCATCTGCTTTTTAGGCCTGTGATGATAAAGTTCATTCCAGACCTTTAAAGACCTGATTTCTATGTCCCTCTCAGCCACTGGACAAAAGGTCAGGCCTGTAGTTTTCAAGTCGTGCTAAACTTTCTGACTAGAGGCAAGTCTGATGGGGTCAGACTCTTCAGTCAATATTTGAATGATGTGCAAGAGTGATCTTGGAATGAGAATCTCTACTCAGTTATCAAATAAAGCAGACACTCTCGTGTTGAGTAATGTTCGTGCTGCTTATGCGTCTTACATTAAGGAGAACAATATACACAAACACCCTTCAAGTTTCTGTTTAACCCAGCTGAAATGTCAAAACTCAATTATTTAGATTAAATTCACTCCTTAAAAGTTATTTATTGCAATGCTTCATGGCAGCTGACCTGATATGAGTTTTGCAAATCATTCTTCATGAAGAACAAATAAAATATTTCTAATATAAGTTTAATTAATTTGAACTTCACTTTATAATAAATTTGCCTTCATTTAATACATGACTTCTTCATTCTGCTCTTTTAATAAATTGAAACTTTTAGGAGGAAAAAAGAGTTTTGGGCCTTGTTGGACCTTATTCTTCATACATAGAAGAGTGCTGCCTTTCTTTTTTTCTTTTCATTCCATACTATGCAATGTTATGAATCATGTTTTGTTCTGTCACCTGGATATCCAGAAGTTCAGTCTTCAAAATGTAGTGACAAATTCTCAAACAAAAAGTTGCTATAATTAAATAAACTAATGATATAACATATGAAGTAGTCTTCAGTTTCTTAACATTTTTACCTACTGGTTTCCATCATAAGTACAATTTTCTATTTTTGTTGTGATTGCTGTTGTGAAATGTTGTGCCATAATTTTTCCTTATCCATCTCTGATTTTATCCAGAGCACACAGAAGAAATTGTAAGGTTAAAATAGATAGCTAACATTTTCCTGGTCACTGAATACATATGAATTCTGATTTATTATTAGGATATTTAAACATACAAACATGCACATATGCACACAAATGCTGGAGCATAATGAAGAACAGTCTGTGATTATTTTTGTAGGATCTAAAAATATAACTGAATTTTATCTACAATGTATTATTTTGCTTACCTTCTATGTCATTGAATAATAAGGGCATTTGATAGATTTAAAAACTATTTTTAATAAGATTTTATCTTTTTGTTTGGAAATTTTAGCTTTCTTCTTTATTATTATACCTTAGACTCTGATTTTCATCAATAAACTAGAAATCTTTGATCTAAGGAAATTTCTAAAAAGCTGTGAAAAATATTTTGATAAAAAATAAAATTGACCAGAGACTTCCTGAGAAATACATATTTATTTTCTTCTTTTACAAGAGACATTACCTTAGAGCTTCTTTCCCTATAATATGCATATTGATTAGAGAGCTATTGTGTTTCACCCTGATTAGTATTTCACTAATCTGGTGAAGCAGGAAATGAATAATAGAAATCTAATAAAATTATGGAAAGTCAGTTTATATAGAGCATGCCAAATGACAGAAATTATCCTTTGCAATGTAGTGAATACCTCATTAGTAACTCCTCAGAAGATAATGGATCTCTTAATGCTTACTTTCCTCATGTTTGGCTGCTGGCCTTTTAACAGTCCAGAAATTCCATCACTAATTATTCCTTATCACCTATCATCTGGCACTCCAAGTCCTGTCTTCCTTTTTAGTAAAAGAAGAAAGTCTTTCAGGAAAATTTTTCTGACAGTGTATACTTAAGAACAGCAATTTACTTCTTCTTTTGTCTTTTTAATATTTGACAGAAAAACTTTGCCACTTTCTCTTCTGCTGTCTTCATGTGTCAGAGCTAGGTTTGAATGATCTTTCTCCTGGGATTTATTAAAATAAGTACATCTTTCTACTTCCCCTTTCCTGGATCTTTGATGGGTTTCTCTTTCTGTCTCCATTTTATTTCTCATAATTCTTACTTCTTCACAATATGTGTCTTGATATTTCCTTGTGAAACTTTCCCTATGAGGACACCAAAACTGTCACACAGCAAGGTTTTCATAATCCAGGAGGGCTCTTGTACAACTAAACTAAAATGTAAATCCAGCAATATCATGAAATTCAAGGACTTTCACAAACATGTAGGTAATAAAAAGACAATAAAATTATAGTATATGCATAATAATATTACCTGTTCATCAGAAAAGAAGAACAAAGACTATTACAATATTTACAGAATATACAGAAAGAGAAACTCTCAATGGAAAAGAGCAGGTTATGGAACTTAATTCAAGCTAGACATATGTAAGTCCATGGGGCCTGGTGACAAGCAATTGGGTGTGCTGGAGCTGGCTGATGCCGTTGTGAGGCCACTATCATTTTATGTCTGACAGCTTCTGATGATCCAGGGTGTTTCCTGAAAACTGGAAAGACCAAATGTCATTCCTGTCTTCAGGAAGGGCAGAAAGGAAGATCTGAGGAATTACATCTCAATCCATGCACAAGTAATGGAACAACTAATCCTGGGGAATGTTTTCAAACACATAAATGACAAGAAGGTGACTGGGAGTTGTTGGGTGTGAAAAGGAGAAGTCATGCTTGGCCAGCCTTATAACCTTATGTCATTAACGTGAGGAGAGTAGTGAATATTGTTTCTCTCAGCTTCAGTAGGGTGTTTAACACTTTTTCCTGCAATATCTTGATAGATAAATTGTTAAATTATAGATTAGATAAGTGTGCAGTGACGTGGATTGAAAACTGCCCCAACAAGTGGGCCCAGAGTATTTTCATTGGTGATGCAAAAGCCACTTGGGGACAGGTCATGAGTGGGCCAACACTGCTCAGCCGTTCTTCGCCTCTATTCAGCAGTGGTGAGACACATCTGGAATGCTGGGCTCTATCCCTCATGTAGAAACTGGTAAACTGGTATATTGTAATGAAATTTTCTACTTACAAAAAAAAAAAAACACCATAATTTCATAGGATTTTCACCACCACCAGATACCTTACCACTTTTTTTCCCACGTTTTTCTAAGTGTTTTATTAATTTAAGTTCTTATCACTTTACTCCATTAAGCTATAAAATCCCCTTTGCCCTTGAAATGTATACTCTTCAGCTATGTGTGGATTTTCAATACATTAAATTCCTGTAGTTATTGAATGAAACTACATAATGTTCTTTTTTTTTTAATGGCCTCTATTTTGTACCAGCAAATTGTTCCTTCACTAGAAGTGTTTAAATACCTAAGTCCTTGATTGTGCGCATATATCAGGTGTGTGCTGAGGTAAATGCTTCAAATGTTTAATCAAATAAATTGCAGGTAAAGACTCTGCTTCTAGTATTACGGACAGAAATATTAGAAGTCCACTAATCTGTTGAATATTATCCCATGCACCTGACAGTATCAGTAAGGAGCCCTTTAAAAATTTTATTTTGTGTATGGTCAAATGATAAGTAACAGATGGTGGAAAAACCTGCACATTTGTTTTCCTGTTTTGGAGTTTAAAATATGTCAAGCGTGGATAAGACATAAAATACCATGGACCGAACTATTTTCACTGAAGATCTCAGAAGTGCAGTGTTTTAATATTCTTTTTTGTTTCCTAAAGCTAAACTCTATTTGTTTGCTCTCTCTCTCTCTTTTCCTCCACTCACAAATAATCATGTCTCCTTTGGACTATGCTGGTGTAAAAGCAAAGCAAGACAAAAAGACAACTTTAATCATGAGCTGTTGCTTTGAGAGACAGCTGCCAATGAGGGACAGTGAGAGACAAATTGCAAGTACTACAGTTAAGCCTCAGACTGGACCTGTGAACACTGGAGAAGTTACTGGATTTACACCCAGCTCTAAACATCTGTTACTCAGTGCAGTTGGATATCTAGACCCATTTGCACCCACGTTTTTGGCTGATTAAGTGAAAATGCTGGTTAACATCTTAACATTCAGGGCCTGACAGGAGAGTGGGCCATCCTTTTCTGCTTATCATGAAATATCTTTGAAGGCTGCACTCTGCAGCAGAAGTCTCAGTAATTTGGAAATAAATCCAGGCAAATTTAAACCTTAATATATGGCAAACACATATAGGAATTCTTCCCCAAGAAGGGACTGCCCACTTAATGCACCAGATAAACTTTATCCTTCCTGAACTCACACCGCCCTGAATACTGACTCAAAATGCTTTACTTTTCAAAACTGACAATTTTTTTTTTTGTCCATATAATTTTTACACACAAGGAATGAAATCTCGGAAGTAGTTGTTCTATACCTGTGTCACCTTAGGAGATGATACTTGTGTGAAGGACACTTTGCCAAGCTGTAAACCACCAGACACTCTGAACAGGTGTGATTTTCTGAATTTGAGTGTCTGTGAAGTCAACAACAGGAGTTCTGAGTGCAGGAAGTAGTGTATGAGAAAACATGTCCTCAAATGGGGTGGCATAGGAATAGGGAGCTTAAGACTGCCTTATTTCCCAGGGTTCCCTCCCTTTTTTTGCTTGTCTCTGCAAGTGGTGAGATGTGTTTAAGTTCCACAAGAGAAGGCGGAAAGCTGGAGATGTCCCCTTCTCAGGCATATCCCTGTGACTACAATCCAACACTTGTTTCCCCACTGCTTTCCCAGAATAATGAATTTTGCATTCCTGGCTACCGAGCAGTTCAGTCTCTGGAGAAGGAACAGTAAGAGCCTCACTCCGATTATTCATGGCAGAGTAGTTAGGTCATTCTCCAGGGTGATGGAAGAAGTGGATTCAGTCCCCTGTAAGACAATCAGAGCTGGGAATGCAACCCTCTCATTTGCTCAGTGAACACTCAAACCACTAGACTATTAAGCATAAAACAGTGTCACCTTTACCAGATATCTTTCTCAGAAGAGGATTAAAATGCTCTGGGTCCTGAGTGGATGGAAGCACCTAACACTTTCTATTAATTTTCTGCACTCTCAGTGGAAAAATAGACACTTAAAATAGGAGTGGATTTCCCTCTGCTTATCTTCAGAGGCACTCTCTCTCTCTCTCTCCAGTATGGTAGGCAAAGTCCAGTCTTCTTTTAGGGCCAAAAAGGATGTTGTGCATAATGTCTAAATTAAGCACCTAAATGAAGTGCACAGGATGATATCCAGGAAAATTAAATCCCTTCAGATATGCTTCCTATGAAAGAAGAGTGACATTTGAACTTATTTGTCAGAAAAATCTTTGGGGAGTCCTATGCTGAGACATGTGACTACAACAGCACCTCTTTTGACCCTGACCAATACTGAGTTGTTCAAACTTATTTTGCTTGGGTCTTGCTGGTTCAGGCACTCCCTGTGCCATACGCCGTTGTATGAGTAGCCTGACGATAGTGTTTGGTAGCAGGAGTTAAGCATCTAAATCCACCACTTATGAAAGCAAGAAGTAATGAGTTATTCAGAGGCAAAGGGCAGGCAGAGCCCCTGTCAGCTTAATGAATATTTGGGGTACAAATGACCTCTGGAAATCAGGCCATTTATTTGAGCACCTAAAAATAGATTCAGATGTTTAATTTTACATATTCAGGTTGAAAAATTTTGGTGAGAGAGTAAATTAATTGCCTAAGGTCACACAGCAAGTCAATGTATAATGAGAAAGTAATAATGAGTGAAGAAAAAAAGGTATTTTTAATCTCTGTGGATTTATTGAATCCCAAAACTCTTTTATTAAAAGTGTTCTTGAATATATCTCCATATTTTTTTTAATTGTGGCTTAGCATTATTATTTAAAATGCATTTTTTTTAAATGAAGACATCATTTTTCCTCATGTTTAACCCTGATTGGTGGTATCTTCTTATTGCTATGAAAACAAAAGGTTCAGTCAGCTCTTCAACAGCAGATATTTTGTTGCACAGGTAGTTAATGAATGAGATATTTGATTACAAAGGGATAAGTAACCTCTCTGTAGCCTGCAATTAACATTTAACTTGATATGGTCAATAAGCCAAACGAAGGGAAAGTAAACTGAATAAAGAGGATTTTTCTCTCATTAGGGGTTCATCGCACACATATGCTAGTGAAGCGTACTGTTGTGATTGGTGATTTTGTTTGCACATTCCTGTAAAGTTAAGCTTTCATCTGGTCAAAAAGAAATAAAAGAACCTGCTCACTCTCTGGAGAAAAACAATTTTTTAATCCATTCAGATTTCAAGTGTGTGGAGATAATTTATAACAGTCAAGTGCATTATTAGGCAATAATGATATCTCAGGAAGTTAGTCACTCAGTTCATGCTAAAACCCTGTGAGACTGGAGTGCCTAATTCCCTCACATGCTTTCTAGTTTTAATGAGTTCTTGCTTACACACAGACACGGCAAATGGTATCTGCTATATCCTTTTCATGCAAATATAAACGAAACCATTAGCTATATACTCTGATTCCAAATATATAAAATATCTGTCTTAAGCAGTTATGCAGTTCAAAGTCAGCTACACTGTGCTGTTTTCCTAGTCCATAGAACTTCTCAAAACTGTTTATCATAAACATAGCAATAAAGTGAGAATGGTCTCCACATTAATGTTTGAGGCTTGGGAAATACATGCTGAATTTTTTTTTGACTGCTGCCAGTTTCCTGCTCTACCTTGGCCATATCATTTATATCACAGTATTAAAGACCACACACTTTCCTCAGCTGAAGGAGAAATTTAAGTTTGCAAGATTAGCTTTTTCTTGGTTTTGAGGTTGATTTTTCCTGCTGTGAACACAATTCTAAGAGAAAATTAAAACAGACGAAAGCCCAAACTGCTAATTTCATGAAACCCTAGATGACAGTATCAGGTAAATACTACTAATAATATATGTCATTATTCTGTTATCAAGAATTCTGTAAGTATACCTTTTCCTGGTTCATCTCCCTGGTTCTTTTCTCTGTAT
>VZRN01004441.1:160631-171483 GCA_013397935.1 Dasyornis broadbenti | reverse complement strand
TTTTTTTTTTTTTAATTTTTTTTTTAAACTCTTTTAAAAATTTCATATTCTTTGTCACAGGAGTCCCCAGGGTGGATTCTATTATTAGGAAGTGTTTGGAATCACAATGGGTAAGGGCTATATTTTAGACACTTGACCTTCCATGCAAAAAATATAAAAACAGTCTATACCAGTGACTGTCTAAACATTTAAACATTTTATATATACTGAAGGGAAAGTACAGCAGCTGCAACTTTTTATTATTTTTCAATTTCACCATAACTGTACTTATCATTGAGGCCGTGATTCTGAAGACAGGATGCCACACTCGGGCAAGACTCACAATCAGTGCACGATCATAAAATTGTTGACTGCTGGCACTTTTTCATTCTGTCATGTGAGCCATGAGTGGCCTTGTGCTGGCTCTCTTTGCAGAAGAAGATCTCAGCAACCCAGAGAAAAATGAGGGTTCCCTTTGTTCATACGACTATGGTTGCTTTGTCTGTAAAGCTAAATTTTCTCATTGTAACTGTACATTCAACACTGTTTTTACTGTTCTTTTATCTGTGAAACACATCTTGTCTCAGAGCTTCTGGAAATGGATATGTCCCCAAATTAGGTATCACCTCTCTACTGTTCTTTGTTATGAGCCATACTTGTCCTGAATATCGCTCTAAGACAAAAGCTTTTGCTTAAGCCACATCAGCCTGTTTGTTTAAATGAAACCAAAAGTAATGTTTTAATGAAATGGATTTCTGCTATAGGTAGTGGACATGGTTTAAAATTAAAATCTGCTGCCTCATAGTAAAGAAGTAAAGGACTGGGGTGATAAAGCTCCATTTGTGGGGCTGCTGCTTGGTCTCTTTGCAACTCCTGAAGATATCCTACAGTTTCTGAATTCAAGAAATGTTTGATTTCTAATGATTCAGCCAGAGTGGGTTTGAAGTCTAAACCACTACCTTTATGGTTATGAACATCATTGCTTATTCACAGCTTTAAATGTGGGTTTTCTCTATTCCCATCTTCTATTTCCTCTTACACTTAAGTATTAAAATTGTTTGAAGTCTCTTCTTTTGAGACTTCTCTTTAACTTTTTCTTGTGTCTGTCAGTGGAGGACTAAGCATAAGATTACACATAAATCTTTTAAGAGAAGAGTATGTCCAGTTGTGAAACTTGCTGCTAATACCATCTTCACTTCTATCCAAAAAAGAGATCTAACAGGTGACCTAAGGGGAAGCTCCTTTGGTTAAATCAATAGCTATATGGAGTTGGTCAACATTGACTTGTGTTTGTGGCACAAATTATTGTGTCCTAAAGGGAGAGACAGACATGAAAATGGATTAATTTTACATAAAAATTAGAGAGGAAAATTCCACAGGATGGATTTTCCTATGTTCTTAAAATTGATATAAGATCAGAAGGATATAGATATATTTATTATTTATAGTAGTCGTTAATGTGAAGAGAATGTGTAATTACAATATATTACAGTAAAATTTTAATAATATATTTTGGTACTTAAAGTTTAACAAAATATAAACAGGTATCTACGGGAAACTGTATCAGAGTGCAAAGCATTTTTTCACTCCTTTTCAATATGAAATTCCACTTTTATTGCTCTTTGATTATTTTAATTTAAAATTTGTGCTGTATAGCAAAGAAAAGATGGATAAAGTCAGGGGATTTTCCTACTTGTCACCACTGCAAACTAAATCTGGAATATGAAAGTGAAGATACAAAGCTTTTTTTTTTTTTTTGTGTTCATACCTCCTCCCCAACAATAAATATTCTGAAGGGCAAAAGCAGTCTTAGATTACAGCATTGGCTTTCTTTTGCTTTATGAAATCTACTTTGGCCTTCTAGTGTAAGTCTGTGCCTTCAATGGGGCTACACAGATGTATATATCTAGGAGCATAATTTGTACACTCAGGCTGAAGAGTGAACTTGTCACAGGAATTTAATGCTGTGGATTGATGAGCAAAAAAAAAAAAAAAAATAAATCCCTTTTTTAGCGCTCTCCCCTTCTGTAGGACTGTCACCGGTAAAAAGTAAAAGCTATGTCAGTAAAAGGATATTATACTGAATACACCCAGGAAAAGCCAATGTGCTGAATAAAATAGGGACATTTTTAGTTGGAGACACTAGAGTTGCAGTTTAGGCTTTTAGTTCTATATGGGTCAATAGCAGTAATTAGTTCTTTTCTATTATATTCTTATGCTGGTTTGCTCACCATAATACCTGAGTACATGGTATTTGTATTGCATGGTGGAATACAGTAAACTGTGCTGGTGTGTTTTATTTCACAGCTTAAGATTATTGCGTGCACTGAATGCATTTTTGCCTTTGTTTTTTTTTTTTCTGCTATTAAAGACATGTACAGACACATTGAGACAAGGTGCAATTTGAATGAGACAGTGCAGGGTGAAGAAGAAAACTATACTCAGTGAGGACATAGTGGAGACTTCCAATTGCCCTCAGTTTCTGTGAAGGTTCACAGTTTCAAGCCAGCTTTCAAAAAACCTTTGCTTCCCCTTCAGATGAGTTTCACCCTCCGTGGGTCTGTGCAGGAAAGACACAGTTCTCAGCCATAGTCTCCATACCAGAGCTTAGTTAATCTTCTGGCCAGACTGGTTCCAGGTCATTGAGTGCCTGAGAGAGACACGGTCTGTGACACTGACCATGACTGAAACCAGAGGCAGCTTTAGGCAGTGAGGCAATCAGGGGTAAACGCAAGCAAATGGAGTTTGCCCACATTCATTGTCTGCAATACAGACTTTACCCACTTCTTGCTGCCTTGCCTGAAAGACAAAACAATCTGATGAGATTACCCCATTTCACCACAGGTTTTAGTCTAATTCTGCTGGGCAAACGCCAGAGGCCTCAGTGGAAAACTAATGACAGCTTCATGGATAAAATTACAAATGAGAAAATTACCACTCTCTACACCCTGCAGCTCCTTTTTCCTCTTCTGTATTTTCTCTTTTCCTCTCCAGTCAACAACAGCACCAAAGGCTTGTAACACACTGTGGTTTGCAAAGATTGCTGCAAACTGACTGCCTCTCCAGCAAAGTGAAGCATGCTGCAGGCATGCCTGGATGGCTGCTACGTGCTCCAGAATTTGCCCTGTTCACATCATTGGATGGCAAAGGCTCTGCTGTGGTCAAGGTGAAGAGGGGTTTGAACAGAGCTAAATATTTCAATTTACATAGGACTTTTTACTGTTGGATGCTGACCACAAATCAAAAACCTTAACTGCCATGTGACTTTGAAATTAATTCAAAGCTTTTTGTTTACACAGGATGTCAATATCTCAAAATGTTTAATCTTTGCTCTTCGTTTAGGGCATTGTCAGTTTCCCTATCACTACATGGTAAATACTGATTTCTTTAAATATTACATTTCATAGTGGTATGCAAGGGAAATTACTGGCCATTATTTAAGAATTGCAACCTGTACAAAAGCACTGAGTTGCCTATCAATATTTTAAATGATAGATGTAAAAATACAAGAACTAGTAAGTATTATATAAGTAAATAACAAATCAGAAGGAAGAAGGTATAAAGAATGTGTAGGAGACAAAGAATGGCTGGAATGAAATAGAATTCAGGCTAATTTAAAATAGTCATCATACATTTGATGACAGAAAATTAAATGGAAGGAGTTGATTGCTATCAGAGATCTCTAGAAAGAGACGGATGCCATTCCTTTGCTTTGTAATCTTACTTTGTGATCTCATCTACTTTATTACATATAAAAATTGTAGAAATTTATGGATGATGCATATGCTATGTTGTTGAAACAAATGTATATAAATTCAACACTGAGAGGCTTAAAAAAAAATCTCCCAAAACCTAAATCCCATACCAAAGAAAAATATAAAATTTAGTGCAGCGTTTAAATGGCTTCTGTTTCATCTGAGTATATTTTTCCTTTTTGTTCTTAATTTGCATAACCCTAATCTCGTTTTTTGATTCCCATTACCACAAAGTGAGGCGCAAGCAAGCAGGTGGATATTAAAGAACTCAGAGATTCAATTAAAAAAAAATTGTGTCTGCCTTTTCAGGCAACTCAGTTCCATCTACATGTGTTCAGGACAATATTGGCTTCTCTAAGACCTCTGCTTTCAACCCAGCAGAGCCAAAATGGTTCAGGTACTGCTGTGCAGGGGCAGCTAGGAGTTGACTGAGAGCTTTGTGAGAGTCTAAGGGTGTTTGATACAAATATTTGTCCAGCTGGGTCGGATGAGGGAGCTTTGTGACCACACATTCTCCTGTGTGTGTGCTCATACTTTCTGGTTCAACCATCTTGGAAAACAAACAGAAGTAGCTCTTGGAACCGCTACCCCTTGATTTCTCTGAAGATATTTAGCCCTTGTCTTCATGTTCTCCTGAAACTGAAGCAAAAACATTTAGCACTGTTTAAATGTTGTGAGAAATGGATGTATTACACCTTTCTGAGAAGAGCAAGATACGTGCTCAAATTTCCCAGCACCAGTGAGCCCATTCAGATTTGCTGCCCTGCAGTAGTGAAGCAGGCTGCTCTCATGGAATGCTCAAAGGCGTTTGACAAGCTGTGTATCGGTTCAGCCCATCATTTTAAACACTCTCTATAGTCACTTTTAATATCATATCTTTCTGTTATTAAAAGTTAAATATATTTTAATGCTAGTTTTTGTATCACACAAGCAAAAAAAGGGAAAACAATGAATCAGATGCAGAGCAACACACTAAAGGAATTATAATATGTACTATTTGTTATTATTTAATATGTCTACTATTTGGTAACAGCTATTTCCTCCACATGAAATGTGGATAAGGACACCAATGATCGCATCCACTGCACTACAGGAGAAGGCTTTTGATACAGTTTATAAATCATATTGTGCTGTTTAGGGAGCCCTAAAGTACTATATTGAAAGCCTATAATGTATTAGTAGCCTTTCAGTTTTATACACTTAATGTTTCTTCTTGGTCTGTTCTGATGTGGAAAGTAAGAAGCACAAACTTACTCATTTTGAGTGTTTCTAGACTGTGATTCTATTGCTAAAAGTATGATTTTATTGTTTTATTTGCAATACAGCACAAATATGTTCAGTGGAAGTCAGTAAAGTAACAAACAGCCATTCAAACCCAGTGCTCAAGAAATATAGTTCTGTCTCATTAGTTATGGATGTGATATTATTTATATCCTGGATCTTTGCATGTTTTACCCCAACAACAGATATGAAAACAGAAGAAAGAGATTTTAAAAAAGCAAATTGATGAATCAGAGTGGGGAAAAATAATACAGAAAACTAGAACTAAGAAAGAAAGTTTGCTTCATACTGAATTTGTGCCATTTTAAGTTTCAGTTTTTTAACCCATAGTATTGGTCTCTTCAAAGGAGTGAAATACTTTATCTTCTTGACAGAACAAATTGAGTGGAAAATTACATAAACCCCTCAGCAGATGTTCTTTCCCACATTGTTTGGGAATTTATCCCTGTTACACAATTCTTCTAAGGCCATGCCAAGCTGAATGGGGACATTAGCAAACTTGAAGATATGTTTAGGTGGGCCGTATGCAAATATTCTCTTGCCATCTCCTCATTATTTTTCAGTGCCAGTCAACCTCACCATGGCATTTTATTTTTCTATCAAAAATATCTCTCTGTAGGTGCTAGGCATATTGTATCTCCATTGCAAATCCAATAAATGAGAACCTGTTTTTTTTCACTGAAGCAAAAGCCAAAGTCCAGACCTCTATAAACTCAGTTTGCTATAATGAATGGGTCTTGGAGTCAAAGTTGTCAGGCAACAAACAACAGGAAAATATAACCCAATTCCAGTTCCTACTGCCTGCAACATATCTATAGCTGCATAGCATACTAATTTCTGCAAATCAGATGGTATCTTCAAAATTATAATGCACACCAGCAAGTTAAGCATCTGTATAACAATAAGATTTGTCATCCATCATTCAGTGAAGAGCATAAGGCAACTTACTGTCATCTAGTGCCAAGCGATATCTATCTAGATTGTCTGCCTGTCCATCTGACTAAACTTTGCTACAATCTTTCATCCGGTCCTTTTTTTTTTTAATTATTATTCCTATTTTTTTAATGTTCTACTACAACATGCATGAAGTTTGTGAATGAAAACAACAATATGTTATAACTAATGCACAAGGAAAATCTATCCAATAAATATCCATTATCTCTGTTTATTCTTTAGCAAATGTAGTGAATTTCACCAATGAAAGTCCCAGTAGAATAGCAAGAGAGATTTACAGCCCAAGCTGAGGAAGATACTTTTGCAACTGAGAAGTGCATGAAGAGATACACAGGAATCTGGGGATAAATCAACAATTCCATGCTCTAGGGTGCATTCACAAAGAAATTAAAGACTACCTGCAGAGAAAAACGTCTCAACTGTTGTCCCTGTATTTCCTTGCTCCTAAAAATACATCAAGAATTGGGACAGTGGAAAAAAGAGACTGAAGAATTGTAACAAGAGATGAACGGTAGTGGAAGTTTTCTCCACTGGGATTAATTAATTAGTCTTCCTTGGCCTAGGAAGAATGACATGAAGCAGATTCATTGGATCTGAGAATTCGACAGAGCCTGATGTTTTTAAATAGAAGCAGCAATTTACACAGGAGAATACTTAGGAGAAACGTGAGTTCCTTTTGTAACAGATAAATGCTGTTTGTGATGTTTCCAGTAACAGACCTAAAGGAGATGATTTTGGAAATGAAACATTACTGCACTGATTTGTGGCTACTCTTAAATGATTCCTGGAACACTATCATGGTGAGGTGAGTTTGCCAGCAAAGTTGGTGCAAAACCCAGTAACACCCCTACATAAAAAGAATATTTTCAATAATATCAGGATGAATCCAGGGAACAAGAAATAAAATTCTATTTAATAAACTGTAAGTGAGAATAGTTATCATGATCTTAAACTGATATTATTAGATAGAAACACAGAAGACAAATAAAGGGGGTAGCAAAAGCAAATACATAAATCATTATACTCATAGAGCGCAGTCCTCACCAGTAATTATTGCTCTATATTCTTCCAGCATAACTATGAATCATTATTCTCTTCTAGAGCCTAACTACAGAGAGCTCTGTTAATACACCTCTGTTTTTCACACAGTGATTGCAAAGTGTTAATCCATCGGTGGAGAATCTAATACAAGAGTTTTCCATTTTCCCACCCTTCTTCCACCATCATCGGCCCATGCAGACCACAGGCCCCTCTGCTGCTGTGACTCAGCAGGGAGGTCCTTGAGCAACACTACTGGAGTCGGATGATACAACCACTGAACAGTCACAGATCTGGTTAAAATGGTTCATGTGAATGCAGTCAAACCATTTTTAGTAGTCACATACTCAAAGAAATAACAAAGGAATATCACTGACTGCCAGTCTGGAGGTCCCAGATTGATATGAAAACAGACCTCTACCTTAAGATCTAGAGGGTCTAAAAGAATAAGGAGGAAATGGTAAGATATTGCTGCAATCTTCCCTATCCATAATGTTAAAGAAGCCAAAAAATTAATTTGAAAAACTATTTTAGAGTTTTCTAGCATCTCACATGCAATTTAATTAAGAGAATGCAACAAGTTGACAGATAAATTTAGATGATGCAGCTCTCTTTTTATTAGCAGGACTTAATTAGTAAGAGTCTTCTGTATATGGCCCTTGTGCTGGGACAAATAAAAGCTCCAAACTTTTCAAAAATGTCCTAAGTTCAAAAGTCACTCAGGCTCAAATATACAAAAGGATTTACAATACTTCTTCACTTCCTGGAAAAGTGGAAAAAAAATCTAGGTAACTTGGTTGCTAAATCCTTTCTTGTTTGTGCACTTAAGTTGGATCCACAAAAGCACTTGTGCTGAGCACTGCTCCTTTAGCTTTCCTAATACACCTGTTTGTCTTCCTAACTCCAAGCTGAACAGCCAATTGAGTTTGATACAAGGGTCAGTGTAAAACATATGGAAAGGCTTAGACTCTTGGGAGACAATGGAGAGCGTGCCAAGAGATGTCGGCAATAATGGATAGAAGATGCCACAGGAGCAGCGTGTCATACATTCTGGTATGCTAAGGCTGCAGAAGGTAGCACAATCCTTTAACCAGCTTTCATTATTCTAAGCTATTTCTGTAAACTTCCTGATGGCTGTTAAATAAAAGAAGATATGCTCACTGATGATTTCCTAATCCCAAGACCTGTGATCTAGGCTAGACACTAGGCTATATGGACATGCTCATGTACCCTTTGCCTGGCCCACTGAGAACATCTCCTGAAGTGCATGGCTTATCCAGTGATAATTTAAAGGTTATTATGCAAGAACAACAGATACCACTTTAGCAGTCTAAGTACGGAATTATGTTGGATTTTGACACCGAAAACATTTTATGGACTTAGAGCATTTTACTGAATTGCTTGAAATCCATCCCTCCTTCTTTCCATCCTTCCTTCCTAGTGTCCTTCCTTCTCTTTACTTCTTTTTTATTAAACTAGATCTTAGTCTAGCCAAAAGGGCCATTGACTGTAATGTGAAAACACTCGTTGTGGACAAGGTTTTCAATCATATGTCCCTTTTAAAACACATTTAGATCTCTTAGAAATCTAAATCTGACAAAGACAAAATTCTTTGAAAATCGTCTCCAGGTCATATAGGTGTGTTCTGAGAATTTTATACTCTACTCAGTATATGTTCTCTATCTGTTCTGTAATAAGCACTAAATTTTTTTTGCCTGCTTTAATATTCAGCATCTCTGAGGCTAGAAGATTATATGCAAACAATACTAATAGCATAATATCTCTCTATATTTCCAACACAGCCTGTCAATAAATCAGGTTTAAGTAAATTCCAGTCATGTAAGATAAGACAACATTTGTGATGTCTCCAGTTGTATTTTGGATATTTATTTTAAAATGTTTGTGGCATGCAGGATTGGAAATGAGTTTTGGTTTATAAAAATAAACAAAAATTATATCCCTTATAATTTGGGACAAATTCATATTTCAATAAACTTTAATATGGTTTGATAGAGATAGGAACTCAAAATCAGTAGTATATTTTTTCAGATATGTTCCAGATGATGCATACCCATAGATAACTTTATTTTTACCTACTATGAATATTACTTGAACTGTAGTTTATCTGCCACTGTACAGTAGCATCTTTAAATGCATCCCTTGACAGCTAATTGTTTGAACTCCCTCTAGACCTCTCGGAAATAAAAAGCAATAGCATCCTGTGGGACATTTGTTTTATCAGCAGCCCTTTAGCTAACACTCAGGATGGAATCCTCCACTGACTCTCTGTTGCAATCGTAAGACTTTTTCCAGGCACTGATAGAGGAACGGAAACCTCTCTGGCCAGCACACTGCCTCATAGTCTAGCAGCCCTACAGTTACAACAACATGTGCAGCTCTGGAGCTCATGCCAAGGCCAGTAACAGCCACTTAGTTTAATGCCTCATCTGATAACCACATCTCTAAGTACCACAGTCCTCTGCACCCAAACAGTAAGCTTGGATTATTTCTCTGAAACCTTCACAGAGGAAACTGCTTTTATAACCTGCATTCAGCTGTGGGAGCAGGTACTCCAAAATTATGAACCTGCACTCACCATTAACACTTTTTTTTTGGTCTTCAGCAAAGTATTTGGCTTTCCTGTCTTAGAAAGCAGCCTTTGGGAGACATTGTTTCAGCAGCTGACCAGCTCATTGTAGAAAGAGATACCTTTACTTATGTCAATTGACTTTGATGGTTGAGCTGCTGGAAGGATAACTGCAACCCAGTTGCTGTGTTCTGCACAGCAACCTCTTTGACCACTAATGCTAGATTCAAAAATTTACCTTACAAAGCTGCTGCTGCAGCCCTATTAGGGTGATGGTCAGAAGGAGGATATGCTGAACAGATATTGGTGGTGAATGTCTGAGATAGCCAACCTGTGTAGTGGCTAGAACTGTGTATTAGCTCTTTCAGGACACAGTTCATGATATCCTGAAGTAGGTGTCTGAAACAGGGAAGATAAATTACACCTCTGTTGAGTCTGCAGGGAGTCCAGGCTGATTAGTTTAAATGTTGATGTCTCTATTGCAGCTTCATAGAGATAGCAGAGAAGGGTCACACAAAAGGAATGCCTGTACAGGAGTAGTTATGCCATCTCTAGTGTAATCCAAACATGCAGAATTATCTTCTGTTTACAGACGTTTTATCTACATCATGGATGCAGATAAATTTTACCTACATCTGTTTTTTAGTTTTATCTACATCATGGATGTTAGCATAGCCATTTTACCTGGAAACTGCATTTTTATACCCCACTTGTTACAACTACCCTAATAAACATTCAGTGATTTTTGGCCTGGTTTCCTTGCGAGATGTAATCAAACTGGATACTTTTAAAATAAAGAGCAACACTTCTTTTGGAGTTTCAAAATTAGCATATTCCTAGGGTGTGGTGGAAAAACAACTATATTGGTCTGCCAAAAAAGGAAATGTTTCTTAGGTTTATAAAGTTGCCAAGAAAAGACAAGAAAGGAAAAGACAAGAAAGGAAAGATGAAAGAAAGACAAGGGAAAGATAAAGGAAGGGAAAGAAAAGGGAAAGACGAGGGAAGGGAAGTTCCTGGAAGGGAAGTTCTGGGAAGAGAAGGGAAGGGAATTTCTGGGAAGGGAAGTTCCGGGAAGGGAAGAGAAGTTCTGGGAAGGGAAGTTCCAGGAAGTTCCATGAAGTTTCGGGAAGGGAAGTTCTGGGATGGGAAGGGAAGGTTCCCGGAAGAGAAGGTTCTGGGAAGGGAAGGTTCCGGGAAGGTTCTGGGAAGGGAAGGGAAGGTTCTGGGAAGGTTCCAGGAAGGTTCTGGGAAGGGAAGG
>VZRN01004441.1:133731-160498 GCA_013397935.1 Dasyornis broadbenti | reverse complement strand
AGGGAAGGGAAGGGAAGGGAAGGGAAGGGAAGGGAAGGGAAGGGAAGGGAAGGACAAAGAAAAGAGAAAAGAGAAAAATCTGAAGGCAGAAAACTAAAACTAGACCATCCAGTTATGACCAGTTATGTCATTCTAGGATACAGGTCGTTGATATGCAAACACTTATATTGTCCACAAATAGTTAGGATTGTCACTTTGCCCCAAAACTGTCAAAATATACTTTGGCTGTTATTAATTCTATTTCCATCATTTTATAATGCTCTTTATCTCCTATCTACAGGAGATGAACTCAAGCTAAGGATATGACATTTCATTCATATTTTATTGGGTAAGTACATTTGTTCTATGCTTTGGGAGCATGCAGAGTTAGAAAAGCAGTTTTCAATTTGCCTATACTTGAAGGCTTCAAAATCAGCTATTGAGACCTGGCTTTCATACCAAGCTGAAAAGCCAAGTGGAAGAATTTCCTATCAAGTATAAACCATTTCAGTTTCGCTAGTAATGTCATGGGAACCGCTGTATTGAATCTGATCAGTTGTTCCTCTAATCTAAGAACAGCCCTAACTGTGAGTAATGCCAGTTTCTTCAAAGCAAAATTCAAGAAGTGAGGCCCTATTTAATTATCTTCCTGATCTATGGTGCCTTTTCCTTCTTCTTTAAGTCTCTGTTTATGCCTGAAGCTCAAAATATTTCAATGTTTTCCAAAAGAGCTGTTTGAGTTGTGTTTTAACACTCTTCACTGTAGAGCTATATGGGGTTTTTTTGTCCATACACTCATCTAAATTCTTTTAGGGATTCAACTAAAACAGTGAGTTCCATAGAATTCTTTTCATCCAAAATACATATTTTAACCCATTCTGGCTTTTCTTCCTTGCCATCTCATTGGTTACCATGTGTTCTTGTATTCTGAAGAAAGGGAATTTTACAAAATATCTATTAGTATGTCATAAAACAACACAAAAATCTTCTTTGTTCCAATGCTATTTATAGTGCATAATAGTACATAATTTTCTCTTACAGTCTCTATACACTCTCAATTTTATCAGACCCAGAAGAGAACTCCCAATAAACGTTATCAGTTTGGAAGAGATTTACAATAAATTCATGGAATCTGAAATACACGAGTTATCTTTTCTTTCATATTCTGAATGTCTTCGGTAAGAAATAGTTAGAAATGTTAAGTAAAAAGAAAGTTAAGACAGGACAGATAATACTGCTGTGGTTAACTCTATCCTTTCTGCCCTAAATGTCAGATTCTCCTCTTCTGTTTTAAAAAAGGAGGTGGTAGGGAGAAGGGAGCGCTTGTTTTATCCAGGAAGACAGCAGAGAATAATCTTTTAGGAGCAGCAATAGCAGGAGATGGGTCCTGTGCCTTTCTAGAGACATTACAGAGGCAGCAGCTTGCGCGCCTTTCTCTTTACACACAGCCATGAGGAGGAACTAGAAATCCTTTGGTTCAGTGCTTAACCCATCAGATCAAACCCATACACACACAAAGAATACCAGGAGTTGGAATGGACACATTTGTCCGGCTCTGAAGTGAATGGCCTGTACAGGGATTGAACTCACAACCTTGGCATTATGAGCACTGAGCTAAGCTTAGGGTCAGCTCTAGGACTATGTGTCTAGATGGACTGTCAGATTTTCCATCCTTTTCTTTTACCTCAATTTAAAAAAAAAAAAAAAAAAAAAAAAAAAACAAAATGAAAAAAAAAAAAAAGGAAATTGTGAAATAAATGGACAATGTAATTTGAACTTCTCAGGAGCAGAAACGTTTCCATGTAGGCAAAATGCAGGCAAAGGCAAATACCACATACTAAACTGCACTACAGAGCTGTCGTGTCACATTTGGTGATGGATGTTGACCTTGGAAAATACTCCTACAGGCCTTCACAAAGAGATGTGCTCACACTGCTGCACTGAGAGTCAGCACCATGCCCCTCACTGCGGCTGCGGTCTCGTGCTTGAGCTCAATGAGTGGTAGGAAGTACAAGGTAAGGTTTATCACGATTGCAACAGTATTATTTTTGGACCCTGAGCACAAGCAAGCTGCACTTGTAAAGTGCATTATTTTAATATATTCAGCTTTTTAAAAAAATGTTTCAAGCTAACCCAAGAGAAAAAAGTGTTTTCTCTACATCTTTGTGACAGTGGACTGTGGGAATTGTAATCTTCAGGGACCTAGTATAATCTCTAGTGCCTAGAGCCTTAAACTTGTGATAAAAATGTTGCACTTTACTGAAGAGGTCACAGATTTCAAATGAATCAATTGCAAAAGAGAGCACAGTGACTTGAGCTGCACTTTCCATACGCCCCTACACAAATAGGTCATTAATTAGAAATTAAACATTTTGAAGGAGTTGGAAGAATAGGAGACTACTTAATGTAATGAAATAACTGAATTTATATTTTCACAAGAGGAATTTTTCTTAATTTTGCTTAACTCTTTCAGAAACTTTGACATTATAGAACTTACAATTTTCAACAAAAAACCTTCTCTGAGAAAATCATCAATAAAGATTTTCTGGTTATATTTTATTCTTTAGGCTCTGTATGTTTTGTTTTGCTTTAGGCTTCACTAAAATGATTCAACTTTCACAAAACTCTTCTGAGAAAATGAATTTAATTAAAAAAAAAAAAAAAATTCCAACTGAATCAAAGCCCAGGACTATGAAAACAGTGATAATCCTAGCAGTGAATATTAGTCTGTCAGTGTGCTTCTCTAACATACAGGGCCCTGATGGTACAGCTGTGTACTGCAGTAGGGACAAAACCAAGAGCTGAAACAGAAGGAATCTCTAATGTTCCTAGAGCACCTATGCTTACACCAGCAGCACAGCTCATGGTTTTATTGTATTTGTAAAGGGCTTATTCAGCTGATACAGATGCATCCACACAGAAGCTCTTTGCCACTATAGTACTGAGGTAAAACATTGCTGTTGTGGACAAAAAACTCAGATTGTATAAACTATGTTTAACTGAAAAAAAATCTTGGGGTGAAAGGACTGGGCTACTAAATCACTCAAGCAGCTGTCAGTGGTGATCATGGAGCCTTGCAGGACTGAGGATGATCTATACAAAAAACTGGGATCCAGAGAGAACAAAGGAAAAGGCACTACCCCTACACTGAGGCAAGCACAGGCTGTGTGTCCTAAAGAGGTGAAGCTGAAGTGGTGAGTTAAACCTGATAAACTCTTCTTTGGTAGATGGTTTGTGATTTCAGTAGCTGGTTTTAGTAAAATGGGGTTAAGCAACTTGAAACTCAATCCTGCAGAAAAACCTAAGTTGCTTTGGAAAGTTCTGGCTACTTCCATATTTGCTGGGACATGTTTTTTCCCATTGTGTTGTGGGTTATTCCAGTGCAGAAGGACAAAAAATAAAACTTTCTGTCCTGAACTACCCTCACTTGGAATGGTCCTATTTTGCAGTAGGGCCAGTGAGGTAGAGAATGAGTCACAGTCTGGCAAAGGCTTTTGAGATAATCTGAGAAAAAAATTCTAACTGCAGTAACTAGTCCTGTGAATGTCTCTGGGGTCTTCAGACAACACAAGCTAGAGACAAGACTGGTTTGTTGTTGCGCTTGTTATCACATGCACCATGCATTTAGTCACATGGGTAAAGCCACCTGATGCCCGTTAGAAATTTTTTAATAATTTTCCCTTCAGGGCTATGGGAGCCATAATATCCTGTCCTCTTTTATGGGAAGCAGCTATAATTGTGTGTATACCTCTCTTCCCTGCAAGAAGTGGAGCATCGTCTACTCTTGAGCTCAGTGACTACAAATGTCTTAAAACTACCCCTGTTTCTCAGACTTATACTTTCTGGGTGTGTGCTGTGTCATCCAGACATGGAGCTCCTCATATTTCAAAAGGGTGCTGGAAGGCACACATCTTTCACAAGACTTGCTGAGAAATAATAACAGCAGAATTCTTGCTATTACATATAGCTGCTATATCCGTGAAACAGCTGGACCTTCTGGCATCCTGATTCTTCTTTTCTGGACAGACAGACAGGGTACTGGAAGGTAAGGGGAGCTTTCAGGTGCAATGAAACACGATTAATCAGCAGCAGCTAAGCCATAAACCCTGTGTCTTTCACTCAGTAGCACGGAATGAGCAAAGTTCTGTTGTGACAGATGATGACTTCTGTGAATATTGTGGGCATCAAAAGTATTTATCAAGAATAGGATTTCTCATGCAAAAGTTAAAGAAGTGTACCTTGATTTCTAGCCTTCTTGATTATGACTCACTTGGTAGCGGTCAGATGCTAACTTCCTTGTTTTCCTTTACCAGGACTGATTAGTAGGTGAACTACTCATTTCTTTTTTCTCGCTGTCATTGTTTTACTCAGGAGCAGTATAAACACCTAAGTGGGAATGTCATGACTGAAGGAGAATTAAGCATACTAATCTGCTCTCCATGCGAGCCATTAATATACCATATATCCTGTCTTCACTTCACTTTCATATTCATTACTTCTTTAATGAAAAAAAAAAGATATTTTAATGGTCAAAAAATTCTAAATGATTAATGGTACATCAGTTAATGACATTTTAAAAGTATTTCAGGCTGGAAATGTGACACTACAATCATTAAAAATCAGATTCAATTTCCAAAGGTCCTAATCTTAAACTTTATACTGCTGGCAGAAACATAAAATGATATCCCGTAAGCACGAGTGCTTCTATATGATGGAAAAGCTCAGGAGTTTTGTGAGTGCTGCCAGAAAATAATGTGTTCTCGGAAATTCTGGAAGTTGAGCAGGAAGATAACTGATGAGGATATGACAAGGCAAATGAACAAATTGTTCAGTATAGAGGAATGCTTAATACAGAGAGATCTTTTTCTCTGAGACATTGTTTGGGGTCCAAGAGCAGCATAATGGTTCCAAATGGATAAAAACAACAGTAAATCCCATTCTCATGCATTATGCATCAGCTCTCACTATTGGAGTTTACACCACCATCTGGTGTTTAATTATTCCCGCTTTACACCACATGGTGGTGTGAATCTAATGAAATGAATATGTACATTATAATAATTTGGTGCATAGATTCTGGTTTGCTAATTATTAGGTGCCAGGCTTCTTTTTCTAAAATGGAAAGTTTAAATTCATTCTAAAAAATAACTGTTTCTGTAGGCTTTCACTGGCAAATACAACTACAATTACTTGTTCCGTTCTCTAAAGATCCACTATTTCTATATGGCTGGTTGAGTTTCTCTAACATCTGTACAACATAAATTAATTATACAGTAGTGTCAGAATTCCCATTATCATACGCTGTCAGTATTGTTAGAAAGGACCTTGTCTAACTGTTGGTAGTTTAAAAAAGCATTATATATATATACACACATATATATACACATAAATATACATATATATATATATGTACACAGACACACACTTTGGTATTGAAGGACTCTCCTCCTGTCTCCCTTTCTGACACCATGGCTGTCACTATCTGCACAAAGTTTTGCTATGTATGCAGGTTATTTTTTTTCCATGTTCTCACCTGTAGACCATGAGATTTCAGTCTGTCATCAGTGTATCTGAAAGCAGTATCCTGTGTTTTCCGTTGATGGTAGTTTCTACCTGGCAATAGGCCCTGCTATGAAGAGTGAGACTCCTCAGCAAGTGCAGTGTTCCCAATGCTCCCAGAAAGGATGCTGTAAAACAACTGTATCCCCCACAAAAAAATAATACTGTCCACATACTTTTATGTTAACAAATGTTTCCATAAACTGAGATAAAATGTATGGAGAGTCAACAGAACGTTCTGCAATAATCGCTAAGAAAACATGGAAGGCTTTAAGAGTATGTTCAGTGGTGTCTCTTTCTACCAGATGATGGTTATCAGGTATGATAATGCTGTTAAGGGATATTCAGAAAACCACTGCATCCAGCAGTGTAATCCTTCCTTACAACTTACAAATCTAATTTACTCTTCTATGCTTTGGTGAAGTTATTTGGTATTTTGATGTGGTGGTTTGGTGTTTTATCCACGTTTGAAAATTTTCCTAGTAGTTTTACCTATGCTTTTCCTTGATCTGTATTTCAGTAATCTTATAAAAATAAGAAAGAGAAAAATAAGAATTAGAAATCATACTGCTCAAATAATTTTCACTGAAGACTAAAACCTCAGTTTCAAACCGTCTTGACAATTCAAATCACCTCATCTTTCTTCTTTCCTTGCTCCTGTTCATGAAAACTTCAATAACATATTAATTTCCAATCAATGTTTGTTAGAATATGAAGAAAACATCACAGTTCAGAAGAGCAGTTTTCACTCTTCTGTATGAAACAACAAAGCCTTGTTGAACTTTTCATTCATTGCTCTGTGTGTTTTAAAATTCTTTTAAAAAAGTCTTTTGAAATTAATATGTAGATTTAACTGGCATGGAGGAAACTATAGTTTATAGCAGACATTGCAGAAAGTGTATGTATTATAATGACAAAAACATTGTAATTAATGTACTTATCCATAACGTGAAAGGAATCCTTCCACTCTGCCAAATTTCAATTTTTTATAAATATAATTGAAGTAGGAATTCTAAATTCAATAATATCACCAAATCTGAATGCTTACAAAATATATTACTTACGGTATCAGCAACTAGGCGAATATTCAGTCATTTTCATTTTATTGTAAAAAAAGGACAAATACCATTATATTTAATTTTTTCAGATATCCATATTTGAATATTATAAAAGCTAAACAAATTCAGACATAGGGCATTTCTCTATAGTCTCAGTGAGTAACAAAAAAGGGATATTCATAAAAATAATTGATACAATATTTTCCAATACAGACTTTCTTTTTGTGTGTGTGTGTGTGTAAAAAGGTGATAGAAAGAATTTAGATAGAATAATTATTGTCTTGGAAACAATTCTCACCTTTTTTCTTAAGAGAAAACTAAATAAGAAGCTATCAAAAAAATCAAACAACATCCAGCAGTTGCTTTTGACACAGAGTGTGTTGTTTCCCCAACTACTTCTGTCTCCCAGAATTATTCTATATTCTGGTCCTGGAGAAAGTGGGAATGTTGTGCCATTTATATCAGCTCTGTGGGCTACCAGGGAACCTCAAAAAGTTCAGGTCATATTTCTAGTTCTTGAAGAAATTAGGGAAAGGACTCCATGGGGTTAAACTTAGTATTATCTCATCAGCATTATCTCATCAGCATTCAGTACCACTGCTATGCCACGAAGGAGAAAAAATAACAGAGAAACATGAGAAGAGGAATAGATAAAAGGCAAGCACTGAGAGGAAAAACATGTTGTTTCTTAATTGAGCTGGAGGAGGGGAAAATGTTGCTTGCAGCTCTCTTTTGATGAGAAACCTTCTTGTGTCCATGACTATGTAGGTTAAAAATATAGTGCTGTCTCTAATAGACAGCCACATTGTAATTCTTATTGGTAAATCAGTGGTGAAAATTCAGGAAGAATATAAGAGGAGGAAGTGAGGCAAAATATAATTCAAAAGTGTGAATATTTGTAGGAAGTACAAGTTTAATTTATCTGACTGAAGACGTCATTGTAACCTCTTTGAAGCTCTGCATATTTACATCAGCTGAGATTTTCTCTCTCTTCTTCTTTCTCCCAATGTCTCAGTCCCTTTCTCCATGCCGTATCCCAAATTGTCTTTGATAGTGTTTGTAGTTCTGTACTGGAATTTATATTGTACATAAAATGACAAGCAGGGAAGATATCACAGACTTAATAATGGGTATTAGATTCAATGTTAAAACATTGTCTCATACGTACTTTTTTCTGAGCTGTCTAAACTGCACATATTATTGATGTTACAAGATTTATTCTTTTTTTTTCTTCCTTTTTACTTTTCAGACAACAGTATCTCTACCTGTTATCTGGGCTGGACTAGAATTAAACTCACCAGAGTGAATTCTGAAACGGAATTTTCAATGTATTCTATTTGCAGACTCAGAATAAACATGGCAAGAACTGCCACTGTAATGGCATTTTGGCTCTTCAGCTCATGGGTGGCAGGGGAAGGTATGAGAACTCTAAAAATAAACAAAACCACCGCCTACAAACAAACCAGCAAGCTAAATGTCCTTTAACTTGGGATAAAGGTTGTGATTGGGGCAGAGGTTTGATACTGCTTTTATTGTAACTAATCCTAATGCAATGTTTTCTAATTATAGAATAAACATTCCCTCTTGGATGGAGCTGCCTGTCAGCCCACTCTACAGGAGAAATGGCCATATGGACTGCTCTGCAGACGGCTGGGCACTGGCATGTGTACAGCTGTGCAGGACGAGCACCCAGGTGTTTCAGCCTGCCTGTGATAGGCAGCCAGCAGGCAGTTCTGCAAGGGTGGGGAGGATACTCAGCCAGGGTGAAAGAAAGCAGCAAGATGGGATTTGACAGCAAATAGCAATAATAATAAATAACATTAATGGAGAAAAATAAAGTGTTCTTTTTTGCTCTTTTTTTTTGGGTCAAATCAGGGTTTTACATAAGGAACAAAGTCTGATCTTGGTTAAGATTTGCTGAGACTGTAAATAAGAAATATGAATATAATGCAAGGGTAGGCATCCATGAGAATGCTGAAAATCATGTTAAAAATAGCAAAAATAATTTGTGCTTTACTGCCACATGAACTAAGTGAGCGTACCTGAAACAGATAGATAGCACTAATTTCTATCCCCAGATTTTCTCAACTCCCATTCCTACATCCTCTGCTACCTGGTTCCAGCGGCTCAGCTGATACAGATTTCCAGTCTTATGCTATATATACTACTTAGACCATAAGGAATGCAAAGTCACCTCCCTGACTGCATCCAAGTTTCTTTTGATTTGTGCTGATGAAACTGCTATAGAAATCTGAGCTCCTTTCTGTCACAGCTGAATATGGAGAAGATACATTTTATGCTACGGTCAGCTGAATCTTGCACACAGCTGCATCTAGATTCAGATATATCCATATACACAAATAACAGTGCTGTGAAGCAGTGAGCACAAAGGAAATACAGATTGAAAAAGCTATTACAAAGTGCCAGAGAATGTTTTGTGTTATACAAAAATACTTATTACTAAGTATTTGCATTGCTTACAAAGCTTTAGAAATGTTTTAAAGGATGTTTTAAACCAGTGCATGCATACAATGGGGTGCACCTGTAAATATTTTTGATTATCAGTCAATATATGGAGACTGCTATTTTGCTTTGGGCTGAAAAACTTAGAAGAATGTTTTGAGAAAAATAGTTTTATTAAGTGTAAAATAATACGTTAATGAACATCAATGTTAACTTTTTTGCTTTTAAGTGTTCTCTTACACTGTATGAACTGTTCATCTTGTTATACATTGGGAAAAAACAGAGAAAACTAAGACTGTGAGCCTAAGCATCTTTGAGGTTTTAACAGGTGTAGGCGCCCCATTTCTTGCAATAATCATCCTAAGCCTGGCAAAGTTTTGATTATCACAATGGCCAGTGTGTCAGGAGTCTGCACCAGTGGGAGTCTGGACTGAAGAATGAAGTAGAAGGGAATTAAATACACTTGAGTTTTGGTCACTAGTTTTTAGCAAGTCAGAAAACATTCATCCTCTTAATCTTGACAAGAATTGAGTGTAATAGAAGACCAAATGTATAACTTATCTAAGGGTGATCAAATAAAAATTAGACTTGTCCTTGGAATTCTCCTCCTCTTCAATGGAGCCTTAGAAACGAGAAAAGTTGCCTTCTGCATATGCCTCTCTCTGTTCAATGATTACCAAAGGAGACCTGACATTTCTTAGACTAGGCTGGGTCTTATATACCTGCACTAAGAGGGATGAATCCCATCTGTGGGGTAAGTCATTCAAAAATGCTTACATGACTTCCATGTTCACTTTTCACAGGCTTTCAAGAAATCTGTGTTTCTCAATTACTTATATTTGGAGTTTATTTGAATTCTGATCAAACAAATAGACAGACAGCTTACCAAAATACCAAGTAAGCTGATTACGTCCTTAAATTCTTGGTGTGTTTTTTAAGTGTAACTTAAAATTTCCTCGTCTGTTTTTTGTTAGCTCATACTTGGGAAAGCAATGCAGAAGACGTATGCATCCACATGGGGATACTGATTTCAAAAGTATAACAGAAGAAGAAACATAGTAGAACCTTCAATAAAAGTGCTCAGGGAAAGAGAAAGTAACCCCAATGAACTTGCATTGTCAAAAAATCCCTCTGTAACTAGGGATCAGTGATTTTTTTATTGTCTGAGTCATTAAAGTAGTTCTAGTATGCACACTAGCTAAAGAAAATTGCAAGCTGAATTCATACCTGTAATTGTTATTTGATTATTAATTTGCCTAAAAAGTTGGATGTAATATTGTTGTTACTAATTATATTCCTGAGAGGAGGGGATACTCTCCAGGTGAAACTTTGATGCACATTACAAGGATTTTCTACCTGAGTGGCAAAGCACACCTTTCTTCATTACACTACTGGGTTTCACAAAGCTCCACCTCATGACTTACTGTAGGAGCCAAGGTTAAAGCCCTTGATCACCTAAATTCCCATTAGTGAAGTGCTCCTAGCCACTTAATCCTGGCATGCACAACAGTTTAATTCTGTCAGCATTAAAGAGCAAAGTGCCAAGATCCTGCCTAAATCAGCTTGATTAATAAAACAAGTGTTTCCAGAACAGTTTGGCCTGGGTAGATCCACAGTGTAGCCAGTCTGTAAGAAAGGCAAAGCTGTTAGATGTTTAAAGGGGCAACTCAGTGGTCAGTGAGATGTGAAGAAGCTAAATTTTGACTTTTCCTCTGACTGAACACAAGCTGCCTGAGGGTACCACTGATAAGGTATTCCAGGATGGGAGTTTCTCAGCCTCTTCTGTCTCATTTACCAGGAAATAATTGAATAACAGAGGAGCCAGAGGTAAAGCACAACAATTTCCCAGACTGCCAGTTAAAGCACTCACCTGGAATATGAGATCACCACCTTCTCAAGGGAATATAAATAATCCAGAAAGAGTGAAATAGCTTAATCAGGTAGAAATGTAAGTGTTCCCTCCTCTTTAACCAGGTGGTTTCTATTTACATGGTAGATGATTGTTTATATCAGTTTAGTAAAGGGGGAAGGGAAAGGGGGGAGAGGAAATTTTGTATTCCTTGCTATATTATGAGTTGTTTAAGTGGGATAAAGAGGCCAGAGGAGGGGGAGAAAAGTCTATTTTGAAGACACTAGTCTTAATGCTAATGTTTATTCCAAGACCCATGAATATTTCTGAAAGCTGAACAGATATCACCTGCAGTGATGTCCTTGGAGGAGTATATATTTTAGGAGTTTCTAGTGAAACAGAGCTCTTCAAGAGTCTTGTGACATTCTAAGTCCATAACTGGAAACTTTTGTTCTCCTTTTTCTTCCCCGTGGTCAGATACTCCTATGATTTCCTTTTGAAAGTTGCAGGCACTTGTTGGACATTTTCTTGCATGACCTCAACTCACTATATCTACAGAAGATTAGACAATACAGGTGTCTGATCAGTGCACTGAAGGACCTTCATAAAGCCAATAATGGAGCAACAACAGAGCTGGGGTAAGGAGGGAACTCAAAATCTTACCCAATAGTGGAGAAAAAAGCAAGACCAGCAATTAGAGTAGCTCAGGCTGCCACAGAGATCTAGACTCTGCATATTGGATTTGTGTCCTTTTTTAGGTGCCCTGATTACTTTGGACATGTGAAACATACACATGTTCATCTACTGTATAGAGTTTGGAGTTATCAACCTTATTACACAGCTATATGCCTGAAGACTCGCATGCAAATCCTCTGCTATGAGCCTATCCCATTTTCCTTTTCTAAATCTCATGAGAGAGAATCCAAACTGGACCATTCACCAAGATTTTTTATGCAACTCAGTCTAAGCATTTTCATAAGTGGATACAAGGAGAAGCTTTTGTTTTCTTTCTTTATATTTTTTTTATCAGTGAAGTAACACAAAATTACTTCTCTATTGTATCTGCTTTTATTTTCGTTGTTTCCAGATTGAGACTCTGACCTTGCAAACATCTAATTTTGAGCATGTGAGTAGTGCCATGGAGTTCAAGAAGGGTAACAGAAGTGACCAGAGACATCTGACCCCAATTTAAAGCTTAATCCCATGAAGATTTTTGAATATGAAATCAATATGACTATTCGCACAGCTAAACATAGGAATGTGAACTCTTTACAAGGTTGGGACCTACTAGAATAAGCTCTTTTAATTTCATTTAGTGCAGGAATTCCATGTTTCTGACAATTTTGTTGTTCTTCTTGTAACCTTGCATATTATTGTTTTGACTTTTGGGAAAGATGATTATCTCAGGGGTTTCAGAAGGGCCAAAGGTGTTTGGGTGATCTTAACAATATCTGTCAATAATATCCTGTAAGAAAACAGAATTTCCACAGTTCTGCAAACTGTAACTATCTGCTAATATTATAGTGCATTCACTTGCAACATTGAGCCTCCACAGAACTCAGGCTTCTAATGGAGAATAGTCCCCTGCTGGCTTGTATTGTGAAGTATTATCTCCACATGTATCATTAATTTTCTTTTCATAATATTAGACCTCATTAATCCATTCCTAGTTGCCTTGTATTTAAAAATAGAAGTTATTAAAGCAGATTGCTCTGAACTGTATAGTAAATAAGTTATATAGGCTGTTTGGCTCTTAAACTTACATCATAAAAGTGTATTGTATGTGTACACAAGTAAAGATACACAGTTTTATATTTTTCTTAATAAAACAGAAAATTATGGTAAATAAAATTCACTTCTTTCTACAGTGAATAATACCTATTTAAAGGACTTTGTTAATATGCAAGAAACAGGCACCCAGTCAACTTGCTTTTAAAATCCAGTCTTAGTGTGCAGCTTTTGCAATTTTTTTGAAAATCCAAGTCTAGGAATTCAAGGTGACATACACTCTGCCTAAAGCCCATCAAAGTCCCTAAAAGAAATCCAATACCCTTGTACTTTTTGAAATAGTGTAATTCCTGAGGCATTTAATTATGGTATTTTCATTCTTAGATTAAAGCCCCCTGGATGTTTTAATTTAATTGCCCAGATTATAGGAATTGCATTCACACCAGGTAGTGCAAATAGACACCCAAACTCTGTCATCGTCTTCAGAGAAGCTTGACAAACATGAACTATGAGGACATTTTATTTAGCATGCTCTGGCATGCTGTCTGTTGACCAGGATTTAATTTTTTTTTCTAAAAATGATTGATCTAGACTAATGGTAGAATCCTGACCTAGGTTCTAAACTACTCAACAGGAGGGGACTAAACACTTACATGCTAACAAAAAGCCCAAACTATCAGGTCTGTGGAGCTTCGCCGCACTCAGCTTGTTTACAATCAAGCAGTTAAGAGTCACAGGGCAGGAGCAAAGGAAGACTGTTATTTATCTGGTAAGAAAGGAACCAGATGAGAATGAAATTGTTGTCCCTACTCTGGTACTGGTATCCTGCTTAATGTCCTAAGGCTGCTCTTACTGCTAACTTTCAGTATAAAGGGCTGGCACTTTGGCAAAGGCGGCTGTGAATAAGATGGATCCCAAATGATGAAGGCAATTTATGTTTCACCTTTGCTCCTGAATTCTCAGGAGAAGAGGTGAGAAGAGCTGAATCCTAATTTCAGGACGATGTGATGGAAGGAACACCTATTTTTTCTATATATTGCCAATATGGAATATTAGTCGTGTAGAATACTGCCAGCAAAAACTCTCTCCTGCAGCTGAATCTGTATGTGATGCATACAGCATATCCCTCTCCAAGCCTCCAGAGACATCACCTCACACCACTGTAGGTGCAGGGAGTTGAGGTATCTCTGAAACCTTCCCCTGCAAGAACCAGTTCTTCACATTTTTAGGGAAGAAGTCCTTCATCAACTCTATTAGGCAGCTGGATTCCTCTTCAGTTTATACTGAAACATCAATAGAGGGGAATAGCATGTTGCATTACTTTGCTTTACCTTTTTGATTTACCATTTTGGTTTGACATCCTTAATTTTATTCTCCAGTAAATAACGTTTAATAGAAATCCTACTGTTTTTTTACACAGTCATCTGTTTCCTTTGAAAATTTTACTAAGTTAAGCTTATCTTTTTCATTCCTCATGATCTAACTACTTACAGATATCTGAATATTTTGTCACACTGTCCCCATGAATTCACAAAGTCTAAAATCAGTTTTCTTCTGCTGGAAGAAAGAATGGACTGTTAAATAAGCTCTAAACATGTCATGAGTTTATCAATGTGCTGATTTTGGAAGACTGTCATAAATTAAGCTAATACTATGTTTTAGTCTCTCCTACATTGTATCATTTCCTCATGTATTATTTCTGCCATTCTCAAACTCAGTCATTTCAAGCAATAACTGCCAGAGAATTGCTTCCTTCTTTCTCCCAAACTTCCTTTTGAAATGCACTCTGCCTTAAATATAAGACAGACTGTAAGTTCAATATCTTGCAGCCCTGCAGGGTTAGAAACAGAAGCTTTATCCCATTAGAAACAGATGGTTCCTACCTTCCCAAAGGGTCATACACAGCTCTAACTGGAGTACCTGGAAAGTCCTGACACGGTATGTATGTTGTGACAGACTCTTCACACCTGCAATCATGCCAGTTACTAACCTACCCTACACACCTACCATTTAAAAATTGGAAGCGGCGTACAATAGCAAAATGGCAGTGATTGCAGACAAATAAAAACCTTTGTTTTAGAAAAATGATATAAATAAAAATTGGAAGTGTCCTAACATAACAAAGACTTCCAACTCCAATTGACATGCTACATCTAATTCAAAGAAAAGTTGTATATAGCGTGAACTGCTGATGTTGATTAGGGATTTCCTCTGAATGACAAAGGGTTGAAATCTGTCATTTTGATTTAAATTAGCTGGTGATAAGTCTGTCTTACTGGCAAGTCAGTAAACACTTAGGAACATATGACTAGGATGAAATTAATTTTTGAAATATAGTTCAGCTCCTGATATTACAAGTATCTATAACACATGATACTTTTAATAAATTAAACAAGTTCCACTCTAAAAATAAGTCAGACTTTTTTGGGTCTGTGTTCTTTCTGTGGATAAATCATTGTTCTTATAGCAAAAATCTTATTCTCCTTTCTTGTCTATGTCTATTCATGACCTGACTAATGGGCTTTTGTTTTTTTTTAAATCCAGAATTATCATTATCATGTAAAGAGTTTAAATTTTTTTCCTGGTATTCACACCTTGTATATGTTTTCAGTCCTTCTTGACCTTCTTTTCTATGACTAAACTAATAAACACCCAGTTACATTTTGTTTCTTTTTGTAAGAAGGTTTTCTTCTGATCTCATGCACCTTTCCCTAACCTATTCCAGTTTCAATGCATCTTTTCCTGATTGTATGTGATCAGAATTATGTACAGTGTTTTTCATGACATTTCACTTTTTCCTTGTACAATAACATTGATTCTTGCCTGTGTCCTCCGAAACAACATTTCAAATGATACTTTGCAGGATCACATTTTTCTTTTTCAAGGTCATACTGTCGTGATGGTACATAGTTGTCAGTAACATATAGAGACAGATTTTCTTCCTCAGACATTTCCAAATAATGAGTTTCTGATTTACTGAAATTTTTTTTTTATTAATTCCTAAATGCACAACCATATATTTCATACTACTGAATTTAATTCTGCTCCTATTTTTCCAGTACTCAAGGTTATCCAATTCTTTCTGAGTGATATCCCAATTTTCCTAACAAGTTACATATTTCATTTAACTCAGTATCATATTTCTTTCAAGGTTATTAAAGAAAATATTAATGAAACCACTCAAGAGACCAATCACTGAGGAACTACAACTGCAGTTGCAGCCTCCCTCTACCTGAGTTTATCCCTGTTCTTTACTCCTATTGTCACCCCTCCTTTAGTCCTTTCCCTACTTTATAATTCCCAGATTAATCCTTTTTTTCTCCTCTTCTTAACTAACAATTCCTGTGTGGTATCAGACTGATAAGATCTGTTCTCTTTTCCCATCTAGAAAATCAATCATTCTTCAATGAATTCTACCAGGTTAGACTGGCAAGATCTTATTCTTTCTTTCAAAATGTCTTTCAGAAGAAGCCTTGAATATTATTATTTATCAGACTAATGGGTTGTCATTCTGCCCTCCTTTTCATACTTTATCTTTTCCACTGATACGAAACAACCCAGGAAAAAAAAAAAAACCAAAAACTACAAAATCTGGCTGTGAAGTCTGAAATTCTATGTTTCATTTTGCTCCAGATTCTGGAACAAAAAGACTAGGTTCCTCTGCCTTGGATACTTTAAGATCTTCATATTTAGCAACTATCCTGGTTGCAGTAATATCCATTAAAATGGATAGTAACCACTATTCACACACTTATCACTTTACCCATGTTTTCATGTTCATCATCATCAGATTCATAGAAAAATGAGGAAAATCTTAATTTAAATAGATACATTCTTTATTCTTGTTGCATATTAATTCTGATGCTTCTATTCTTAATCTCTTTTGTTTATGGGATTGAAGCAATTTCTTATGGCTTGACTCACAAGCAATGCATAGGAAGCACAGAAGTGTAAATCTTCCCAGTTTCTTCTTTTTTTTTTTTATTTTACTTTGTCCTTATATATTCTACTTTCTGTTTGTACTTGATCTCTTTTCATTCTAATATTTCTTTGCGTTACTTATTTACCCAGTTAGCTTTGGAACACTGAAAAATTTGTCTTCCTGCACTTTTGAGGAAGACCTCCTTATATGATGTAGATGATTTCTCTCCTTTGTTTTAAATAAAATCTGTATCCTCTTTCCATCCAAGTTCCTGAATGCTATGAACTAGTTGGTTTCACTGTCTGCTTCTTTTAGTTTATCAGCAGTTGACCTTTCCAAAAAGAGAACCTTAGAAGCAGACTTTTCATTTATCTTTATTTGTGATGTGAATTGAACAAGAGACAAGCAATAGATAATCACTGAAGGGTTTGTGCATGACCAAACAGTTTCTACTGTAACCGCTTATGAAAAATCATCTAAACATTCAGAGCTTCATGCTGATTTGGTGACTGGCTGGTGAAGAAGGCACTGCTGTTTTCAGAGAGACAGAGAGGAGTCTACAAATGGAACAATGATGGTTTTTTAATGGGAAAAATAGCTGGTATTTAGTACAAGTGGAAGAATATATTGACACAATCTAAATTAGTGAATTTTCTAATACCTTAATTTTAATTCCTCCTTACTCATTCATTTTCTGGAGATATTAAGAGGAGAATGTGTCCATATAAAATAGTTCATAGTATTTTGGAGAACACCATGGCATTTTCCTGAGAGTCTCTTCTCTAAATATGGAATGAACCCATCCCTAGTTAAGCTGTGAAATTATTATCATTAAAGTGGTCTGGCTGCAGGTGTCGTGCAGTTGCTCCAGTCAATGGCAGGAACAAAAAACTGAGAATCAGTAAATCTCTACCTGAATATTGATTGTACAGTATCTTTCTTTGCTCTTTCTGGAATTCTGGTGGTCTATTGCCCATTAGCAAACAGTTACTTAAGCAGAAACTAATGTTACAGATGCTATAAAAAGATCAGCAACAGAGCAAACAGATTTAAATCAGCTCAATTCCAACAAAAACTCTTTCATCTTGAAACAATTTAAACTCTACCAAGGGTAAGTAAACAGAAATAATATATTTTCTTTCACCTCCAACTGTCAGTAGTTGCTTTTATATTGCCTGTCTTCAGCTATGAGAAAGGTTTTCCTATCTTTCCCAGTACAAGACTCTTTTAAGCTGTTAACATGATTATTTTTCTTTAGTTTACACATTTCTTACTGTATTTACATGATACTCAGTTGAGAAAATTTTCTAGACCAGAATTCCTCCTACAGATATAGAACAATAAAAGCAGCTACAGGAGAGTCAAGGATCTTTTTTCTATAAATTGTGTTGATCATACAGAAATATAAAAGCAACTTTAGCAACTGAGTCTGATTTTATTTCCATATAAATATCATCAGCCTAATTCTCTGCAATATAGTTACAGTCTTTATATATATTCATACATAGAAACAAAACCATTTGCATATATGAACACCAGGGAACAGAAGAGATCCAAAGAATTCTTTTATTTTTAAAGGTTGAAGATTCTGTATGTTTCTTTCCTTTCAAGTCTAATATACTACTTTAAACAACTAAGAAAAACCACAGGCATATTGAGGGACTATCTTACTTGTTAAAGGGTACTAAATTTGAGTTCCTTTAGTAAATGTCAAAAATTGTGGCTGGCAAAAATATTCTTCAAAAGTGACTTTTTTTTCTTTTAAATAGCATTAGTAGTCGTACTATCTGCTCCTGCTGTTCAGAATATAAGATTAGGCTGAACAGAGAGAAGATTAAAGCTTTTTCTTACAAGTAGAATGGTCCAAATATGCTTTTCAGTGCTTACTAGTCATCTCAATTGTGCAAATAGAAAGAATTATGTGAGTGCTTCCTATTTAAACTCCTCAGAACAACTCAGATGATTTATACTTGAAACAGTTTTGGAAGTGTTTGTGGGAGCTAGTACATTTGCTGGGCTTTAATACTGTTTCCTCCATTTGAAGGATTGCAACATCTGGAATTATAGACCTCTTCAGTGTCTGTTTGCAGCCTGAGAAAATAAGATGAGGACAACAAATACACCTGAATTTACCCGGGTCCTCATATATTTATTGCACTTAAAAGTTGTTTAATTGGATTCACCTGACTGATTCATCTGGCTCCATAGTAGGGAAGCCTTATAAATAAGAACAAATTTGATAGCATAAATTCTAGTTATGTTGATCCAAGAAAAAATGCCTGGCTGTCCAGGTACATTCTTTAAGAGAACAGTTAAACTTGTATACTCAAGGAAATATTTTCAGGATTAAGAAAAAAACATGTATTTTTTTTCATAGGCTCTGTTCTGTTAAACACCATCCTTTAGGAAAAGTAAAAGTACAGAAATGTTCTGTGGCTACTGTCACAAAGTATGGGGAGACAGACATTCCTTTCTCCACCTTTGTTTTGTGACAATTTAGTAGCTCATTCTGCTAATTTTGTTATTATTCCTGAAGTACATTATTTTTCAGATGCTGTAGATTCCCCCTGTTACAAAGAAAACTGATTGACATGTACAAAGCATATCTATCTTTGTTCCATCCTCTCAGCCTTTCACATTTGACATGTTAGGGAATTGGCAATTATCAACAGATGGTGCAAATTAGAATGTCATGATGTTGCTTTAAATTTTCTCCAATGACAGGTTATCTTTCTAATAAATCCAGGGGTTAAGAAAACACAAAGATAATATTTCCCTTCCTTTAACCCATTCACCCTTAGTCTAGAAATAAGTCCAAGAACCAAAGCTAGTAAATCCACATATTTTGCTAACTTGCTGATTTAATTGCTCAAGTAACTATTCCTTAATTTATTCCTTAATCCAATACTTTCTCCCTTAGTTTAATCCTTTAATCTGGAAGTTGACAGAGATAAAATCTAATGTCTATTATTATGCAGCAAAATTATTAGAAATGAACCACTCATCTAAAACAGAAAGAGAAATAGTTAATGAACTAGGGGCTGAAAAGGGTAATATACAATTGCATCAAGGACTACTTACTGAAAAACTAAAGCAAAGAATATTCAAGAAGCAGGAGGCTTTAAAAATGGAAGGTTCAAAGTATTTGCCACTCAATTATCAACGGTTACCTAATACTAGAATTCCAAACTGGGCTGGTGTATTTGAAGCATATTGCGGAAATTACTAAATTCTTAGTAAACAATGATAATGTTTCTGATTATTTAATTAAATTGAGGTTAATCTCATTAATTTGTTATTTAATGTGTTTTCTTGTTAAACATTTTGTTGAGCAATAAAGAACTCAAAATCAGTTTCAAAAGAAATAAAGGTAAAAAAGAGAAAATATGTAAAGTATAAATTGCCCTAATCTCATAATTCATGGGGGAAAAGGATACTTTCTAGATTAAAAAAAATCTGGACTCTCTTGCTAAATTAAACTAGCAATCAGATTTATTAGAGTTAAAGAGTTGCAGAAAATAATTTGGAGCTCCCTGGTTAATCAGACATCCACATCTATTTCAATAACAGCACTTTGGAACAGTATGCTATTTCAGTGATCTCTTTTTATCATTTACTCTCTGTTTAGGCTTATTTTCTGAGCCATTTCTATTTAAACTCGGACACTGAAATCCTTCAGGGTTTACTTACAAGGAATCCACAGATGGGGATAAAGTCACTCAAAGTTTATACAAATCCTACTTGAAACTTCAAAACTACCTGGTTAAGTGAATTTTGGAATATTAAGACTATAAAATATTTTAAAAACCCAAACAAGCAAAAAACCAGAATAGGTTTCAAAATCTTTGTCTTTTCACTCATTTATTAACCTGTATAAATTTTTTTGGCTTCAGTTTTTCATAGGCTGAGTATCTGACAATGTCAGATTGTGCTAGTCATTAGGGATTTTGAGCTGCCATATTTCTAAGGCAAAGTTTAAATAAATAAAAAATTGTTAATAAAACAGGTCTACACTGATTTATATCTTGTAAGCTTCTTTTCTTTGCAGTGTTTCATTTGGTAGTAATTTATTGAACAATGTCCTTTTAAATATCAATGATGCTCTATCTGTTCTGGAAACAAATTCAATTAGAGAGTTTCAATCTTCACACACTTCTTCCGGGCTTATACTGGTATACTAACTTAATTATCTTAATGGAATTACTCTTGATTCACACTGCTTTACCTGAGCTACAAATCCAGCCTATGAAATAATTGACCTGCAAGCATATACGCAGAACTTTGAGGCTTTTGCCTACAGTATAGAAGTTGGTATATATGCATAAAATTATTTCCATTTCTAAATTGTAAAAAACCAATTTAATATTTTCCTATTGTTACTCATGAAGTTTTGCATAGACCTTTCTTGGGCTATATAGTTATGCAATACATCTTTGAGCCGTACAAGCCAGTCTAGGCCAACTTCTACTTTCACCTGTTTTAAAAGCAGAATTCATGCCAATTTCAGTGGGAGGAATCACTTCCCTGGAAAACATCATCTTCTTTTTTAAACTGTTGGAGGGAAGCAAAGAAGATGCTTTGAAACAAAGTCCATTCTAGTGGCTTAATATTTGTTATTTTTTTAGACTCCTTTTCAAAAAGAGTGAAAGAAGCATGGGCAGCTGTATCGATGAGAAGATTCTTTTCCATCCAGGCTTGAGTACAATGTCTTTGAAAGAACCTTTTTACCAATGCTAGCATTTGAAAAGGACAAACAGGGAAACAAACCTCAAAGGGGATGACAATAGTATATGGAGAGGAAGTGGGTGGGTTTAATGCATCAGAGAAGCAAAGCTCCTTATAAAGGCATTGAAGAGATTTAAGGTTCTATTTAGCAACAAAAGGAGTTATGGAATGAGGCATAATTTTTCCCACAGGATTTTTATTTTTTGATATTTTTGAAACAAAAATTTTCAAAAAAAAAAAAAAGGATAGTTTGTGATTTGATAGGCTGGAATTTTGTGTAGTAGAGTGTATCTATTTATAAAGGGGAAAAGTAGTATGCCACCATTATTCTGATGTATGTAAAATGAATTTAATTCAACATTCATTGGGAAAACTATTAGAAAGTTTGAAAAAACATGTATTATTTGAAAACACAGTAATTCTCCTTCCCCGTTTAGTATGTGTGAACTCTCTGTACATTAAAAAGACCCAGACTTGACCCAGTTTTGGGTCTACATCTGTTACCTGCCTAGGATTGTCCTAGAACATTATGAATCTGGAAGCAAACTGCAAATGTCCATGATTCTAACTTTGGTAAGGAGAACCAAATCTAGGCCTCTCTACTCAGAGTGGGCATTGACTGCAAAAATGAAATAGCCTGGACTTAATGATCCCTGCAAAGGACATCTCCACTGTTAGAGCACTTCTAGAATCTTTTGAACTGTAATTTGCCTGGTAAAAACCCCATAGATTTAATCATTATTTTTGTGGGAGGCAAAGAAAGAAGTAGAGGAAAATTCTTCCTTTCTTTTAAATTGGAAGGAAAGTATTCTTAGTCTATGTGTCCTACGTAGGTTGTTCATACTGAAACCCCTTTTTTTTTAGGTGAATATTGTTTAACTATTGCAGCAATACAAAAGCTGTTTCATCCTCCTGTGATGTGAATTTCACCTTGGGGTCCAGGTACACAGACCCATTTGTAACAATGTGAAGTCAATAGTCACTCATCTCCTCCGTATAGCTTATATCATGGCATATATTTCCGTGTGCATACCTTCAAAAGCACATGGATTTGTTGTAATAGTTTGCTTTCAATTATCTAGACTCTTCTACTTCTCCTGTTGCACCATATGTCAGTACAAGGGGAAGGATAGGGCACATGGTCAGAAATCTTACCTTTAGAACATTTTGAAAAGGAGATGAAATACCACGTCTATTTATTCGATCACTGTAAATCTTAAGAGGACTTAGACACGGATAGACATGTGCTCAGCTTTCCAGTAAGATTATTCTTATATTTTTTGCTATAACTTCAGTGGGGAAAAATGTTCTAACAAAATTTCAAAGCTGAAGGTTGTACCACTCCTATCCTTCCTTACATTAAGCCTACATCTGTCATGTTACACACTCAAAACTACAGGCACAAGACACTTGAAAAGCCTTTCGTCAGATATAGATACAATTCTACACAGAATTTATAATCACAATTTGGTTTCAAAAGCATGCTCAAGTCCATGCTTGCGATCCAGTACAGAAGAACAATCATTGCTCCAGGCCTGAAGCTTTCCTGATGAATGGTTGTAGGGAAGGGGAAGAAGTCAAAATATACAAAAAGAGGGCTAAATTTACTTGAAACAACAGTACGTTATTTTGTTGATTTGATGGCAATACTATTTGTAAAAAAAACGATTTAATTGTAAAGGCATGTCAAGAGACAGGGAGAGGACAAAATAAGTACCAAAAAAAAAAAAGAAAAAAAATATTAAGGTAGCAGGATGAGGAAGGCTGATGAAAAGACTGCATGACAAGGAGCGGAAGCTGGAGACAGTACTGATCACAACATTCAGAAAAAAGGTGTAGCTCATTCCAGAGGAAATAGTGTCAGGATCTGCTGATAGCACTGCTTAGACTTCTCTGCCAACTTCACTCTTTGGGGGACTTGTTGAACAAAAAAAAAAAAAAAAGGTAAAGAGGAAAACTTTAAATGTCATCCTGAGTTGTGAAGATTTTATTAAAACCTTAAATTGTGTGACTTTATTCCTAAACTTTCTTTTACTGACAAAATATCATCATCTGATTTAGTACTTTGTAGAAAAGGCTTTAACCTACCAGTTGCTTGCGATAATCAAATCGATACAAAGGGAACAGAAACTGACGTGTCAAGCAGACACATGGCTGTACCTCCTTTACACCCACTGAAGGAAGCCCACACCCTCTTGCATTTGAGAGGTAAAAAAAGGGATGCAGGAGGGATTTTGCCCTACCGGTGCTAATGCCTTCTGTGTTGCTATTACTCCATCAAACTGCTCTCATTATCAGCTAGAGGCTAGTTCAGCATATCCAGAATTTTTTTATGAAGCCCTGCAGACTAAAAGCATGCCAGACTTTTTTCCAGTGCTTCTGATTTTGCATCAGTACAATCACATTAGAAGAAAAACACGTGGGAGAAGCAAATCCCGTAAATGAAATAGAAAATCCCTTTGGATGATTAGTTCAGACCAATGTTAAAAGAATATTTTGTGTGCATGTCAGGTTCTTTGCCAGTCTCAAAGTAGTCATTTGGATTCACTTCATTATAGGCACTGCAGTACCTTAGGAGAGAAAGAGAGAAATAGAGCGTGAGACAGAGTAATAATAACCCTTGAACAATGAAGTCTTTCTCCTAGCAGAACTTCAAATAACTCAGACAACTATCTTTTAATCAAATATACAAGCAGCAGTGTAACAGAATTCAGCATAGCTAGCATCCATGAGGACAAAAAAATAGTGCAGAGGAACTCAAAGAAGGGGATGCTAGGTAAAACGAAGGGAGCACTATGTCATGGACTTAGACATATATAAAAACATGAATACCAACTCAACAGCAGAATAAACACATGCTGTAAAGATGGTCTGATCTCTTCCTAAGTCAATAGGACTTTCCCCACTAACTACAATGGGAGACAAAACAAGCTGTTAATCTCCAGCCTGCTTCTTTCCACCAGTCTTGTTCTTCCGTAATTTTCCACTTTTGATTTTCTGGCATGTGTTCTCCACCTTCATCCTGGGGGGTTCTGTTGCTTCATCTTCTCTATTTTAAATTTCCTCTCCTAGTTGTGTTTTTTTATTTGCTCTTTTTCTGACAATGGTATTTTAAATAACCAAAATAAACATTGCATATTAGAAACAAGTAAATCTCAATGATGATCAAAGGATGAAGTTGGTTTATGAAAAGTAGTAGGCAAAAAATTAAAGCACAGTTTAAACTCCTAACATACTTGTGTGAATTCCCATTTGTCCTTCCTATGCTGAGTGGGTGACACACTTATTAATTGACTTTACCACTGGGCTTTTTCCAGATATGAATTCCTATATAGAACTTTAGGTTCTAATCCCAGTTCAGTAGAATTGTTTACTAGTGCTGAGTTTCAAGAGTATAAATCATAAAGAAGACCCAAGTGTCTTACATGTCTCCATTAAAATGTTGCTTAAGTTGCAAAAAAAAAAAAAAAAAAAATCCTGTGTAAGCGTAGATTTCTTTCAGATATGTTGTTTGTAATTAATTTATCTTCAATATTTAATCAGTATTTGTAGAAATCAGAGAAAGTTTTTTCAAATGGTTAAAGAATTTATTTTCTTTTATTAAGAACAGACTTCAGTAAATATTTTAATAACTGTTTATACAACCACTGATTTCATGTCATGAATGTTTTCAGGAAAATGAAAATGAGCCCAATTTGAAATTAGTTAAATGAAAACAATTCAAAACTTGCTGTAAATATTTAATTTCCCCTTCCAATGTCTTTCATGAACAATTTAATTGACTTTGGTAGAGCTGGTCCTATTCTTGAACCTAGGCAAGTGCCTTATGTAATGAGGGTGATGTGGGCAGTTACTTCATATTTCTTTGTTTGTGTTTGTTTTCAGTTGAGGATTTGGATTTTTTTTTTTTTTTTTTTTTTTTTTTTAACTTGTATCCTCATCTCAGCAGTCAGATTCATTTACCATTAGCCACCTCAGAGTTACGTGCCTAGTTCAAGCTAGTAATCTAGTCTTCCTTTGTGGTCAATGGAGAAAGATATCTCCTTCCAAAGATAAGGTGTTTGTGACTGCTGAGATGAATTGCTCTCAGAAGGTGCTGTGTTGTCTTTGACTGTAAAGGAAAAAGAAATAGCTGCTATGACTAGAATCTTAAAGGATGGACAGCAGTGCTTTGGAGTGATGAGACCATTGTGAGATATTAATGATCGCTTGATTTCTGCTTCTGCTTTGAATTTTGTTGTCTATGCCTCCTGAAATCAAGGAAGTATCCCACAGCAAGAAATCAAAAAAGAAGGTATTGAGCTGTGTATGACAGCTTATTACTTTTAATTCTTTTTCTGTTGATCATCCTGCTGTGATAATTCCCAAGGAGTTTTCCTTCTTCTCTCACCCTTCTTATTAACACCTATTCTGGTTCTATAATAGCCTAATTCAACTGAGCTTATGAATGGACTTAATTTTGAACTCTATTTTATTCCTTAAATGCCTCATAAAGCAGGAAAGAATAGATGTTCCTGCTAAGCACTGACTGAATCAGAACTGATTGTCCTTTCTTAAAATATTTAAAATACTTGTTTAAAAAAAAAAAAATCATTGTGAAAAGATTTATTTCCTCCTCTGATACGCAACAGATCATATTTTTCCACTTTCTATCCTACATGTGATGATCCTGTTTGCTACTTCTTTTCAAATTATACCAATAGGTGGCACTAGAAATTTCCCTTTTCTTCCATAAAAAGAACGGTAGCAAGAGATTTGTCTTTTTATCAGTACAGTAAAGCACCAAAAGAAAATAAGATCTTACAGGGCCTGGAGAGAAGCAAAATAGCATTCAGGCATGGCCTGCAGCTCTTTCTTACAACTATTTGATCTTTGGGATGTAAAGGTAGTATTGCCTAATGAACTTGTAATTCTCTTTTTATGCTACATATCGTTACTTACTGCAGAAATTCAGGTAGCACGGGGACTTGGGATATATTTCCTACTGGCATAAACCAGCAACATTTGAATGGCTGAAACAGAATTTCTCTGCCTATTGGAGTTAGATTTGGTAATTGACACTGTCTTCTGTGGTACCATGTAGCAGGTTGTGACAGCATGTAAATTCATTTGTACTACGGAAAACTTACGACAGAGTTCTGTAATGATTTTTTTCAATGAAATTGTTTTAAATTTACTTCATAAAGTTATGAATATTCATGAGAATATTCATAAGACATTGATGACATGATTTTTTGGTGCCATCTTTGGAGAAGATATCCACACACTTCTTTACAGCACATGCAGTGAAATGAAAACTTGAATGATTAGGTAAGGTTCTTTAGACTTCTAAACTCCCTTTAGAACACCTAAACATAGCCAAAATATTCCTGTACATGGGAATCCAATTCCTGCATCCACAAACATTTCATAATGATTCTCTGAAAGGTCCAATATGTATGTAACTATTTTAATTTAGTATGTATTAATTTTTTTTTTTTTTTT